>JAODAL010038206.1:0-39487 GCA_025379985.1 Phyllomedusa bahiana
GCGCTATAGTTCTGGCTCTATTATTTCTGGGGTGCTATAGTACTGGCTCTATTATTTCTTGGGTGCTATAGTACTGGCTCTATTATTTCTGGGGCGCTATAGTTCTGGCTCTATTATTAGGATGTTGAAGTTGTTGCAGTATATTTTTGACAGTATAGTATTAAAAGATATTATGCAGCACAGTGTCAGTAATGGGGCTCCTGGGGCAGCAGCACAGTCTTGAGGTAAGGGCAGAATGGTAGTGTTAATGTGGGGCAGGATGGAAAGTTTACATAGTGGTGCTGAAGCTGTTAATGGTCAGAAATAGTCATCATGGTGACCGGTGTCACAGATGTCACTACTTAGTCACTGGTGTAATTATGATGTATTCTGTGTATCTGGTCTGCAGAGCACCTGGATGGCCTCATGTCTGACCACTGTATGGCGGTATTATCGGTTATACTGAATTGTGTCCCATTGAGTGGCCTTAGAGTCTCTCCCATTCAATCCCAATAAATGATTTATCGACCTCACAGAGGAAATTCCCCTTTTGATACGACTCTGCTGCTGCAGGAAACAGATCTGTGATAGCGGAAGCTTTATGTTATGGTAAAAATCATAAAGATACAAATGATACAATATAAGCAGAAACAGAAAAAATAACACAGTGATCACTGTCAACGGGAGTCACAGACACAACGAGGGCTCCCCGGCTGGAGGCAGTCACAGGGAGAACACATTGGTATCATGTCCCCTCTGCTGATGTGTAGATACCCTCCACATCTGTATCTACACCCTGAATAATGTGCGGTGATGGGTGGTCAATGATGTGGGCCACGTGTACACTGAAATCACCAACAGTATCAATGATAGATAGATATGTGATAGATAGATAGATAGATAGATAGATAGATAGATATGAGATAGATAGATAGATATGAGATAGATAGATAGGAGATAGATATGAGATAGATAGATAGGAGATAGATATGAGATAGATAGATAGATAGATAAAATAGATGGAAGATGATAGATAGATAGTAATGAGATAGATAGATATGGGATAGATAGATAGAGATAGATAGATAGATAGATAGATAGATAGATAGTAGATGATATGGCTAGATAAAATAGATAGGAGATAGATATGAGATAGATAGATATGAGATAGATAGATAGATAGATAGGAGATAGATAGATAGATAGATAGATAGATATGAGATAGATAGATATGAGATAGATAGATATGAGATAGATAGATATGAGAGAGATAGATAGATATGAGATGGATAGATATGAGATGGATAGATAGATATGTGATTGATAGATAGATATGTGATTGATAGATAGATAGATATGAGAGAGATAGATATGAGATAGATATGATATAGATAGATAGATAGATAGATAGATAGATAGATAGATAGATAGATAGATAGATAGATAGATCATGTCTGCCCCTCACCTTCTGTCTCTTACCACCTTCCTTGTAGACTGTAAGCCCTCACGGGCAGGGACCTCTCCCCCTTCTGTACCAATTGTTAGTTAGTAATTTTTTCACCTTTGTACTTGTTTTACCTATATTATATATGAAACCTGAATGTACAGCGCTCTGGAACCAAGGGCGCTCAAAAATAAATAATAATAATAATAATACTAATAATAATAGATAGATAGATATGGACTCTGCATAGATGCAGATCTCCATCTCCACCAGTATCTACATCCTGAGTAGTAATAGTTATGGGATTATGGTTGTGATCAGTGATCTGGACCTTGTGTAAATTATATTCACAATCTACACCAATATCTACATCCTGAGTGATGATGTTTCTGTGCACAGAGGGGATCGGGACGGTGTCTGCACCGAAATCAATATCTACAATGTAAAAGCGGGTGATTAAGTGAGAACTGAGGCGACCAATCATATGGACCCTAAATAGACTCAAATCTCCAATGGCATCAGTGCTCCTATATAAACACATATACACGCACACACATAGGTATATATACTGCATGTGCCTCCTGTGCAGATACAAATCACATCCTCGTCAGTAGTAACATTGTGAGCAGTGGACACTGACTGGGACCTTGTGCAAACTGAAGTCACCATCTGCACCAACATCTACATCCTACACGGTGACAGTTCTGCAAGTCTGTGCGCGATCAATGAGCCCAGTCCCCAGCAGCATCAATGCTCCCATGTATCCACCACATTGATATCTGTACTTGATTTATACACCAGTGCGGAAGAGGCTTTCTTCCAGGTCTCAGGTGACAGGTGGCGGCCATTGCTCTCCTGAAAGCTTCTGTTTTCTTTAGTTTCTCTAAAAAAATGTATTTTTTCATTAAAAAGATAGAAAATGAAAAACATAACCAACAAGAGACCGGGAAGCAAAGGTGATTATGGGGGTTGTAGTAGTTTTCTTGTGGTTTGGATTCTGGTCTCTGAGGTTATTGCAGGGCGACTGCTAGCAGAGAGATTGTAGACAGGATGCAGAGAAGAAGTGACAGAGCCCCCGGGGGCGACAGGACCCTCATCCCTGGAAAAGAAGAAGACACGATGTGAGTATAACACAGGATGTAACACAGCATCAGTACAGGATAAGTGATGTATGTACACAGTGACTGCACCAGCAGAATAGTGAGCGCAGCTCTGGAGTATAATACAGGATGTAACTCAGGATCAGTACAGGATAAGTAATGTATGTACAGTGACTGCACCAGCAGAATAGTGAGTGCAGCTCTGGGGTATAATACAGGATGTAACTCAGGATCAGTACAGGATAAGTAATGTATGTACATAGTGACTGCACCAGCAGAATAGTGATTGCGGCTCTGGGGTATAATACAGGATGTAACTCAGGATCAGTACAGGATAAGTAATGTATGTACATAGTGACTGCACCAGCAGAATAGTGATTGCGGCTCTGGGGTATAATACAGGATGTAACTCAGGATCAGTACGGATAAGTAATGTATGTCCATAGTGACTTGCAACCAGCAGAATAGTGATTGCGGCTCGGGGGTATAATACAGGATGTAACTCAGGATCAGTACAGGATAAGTAAATGTATTGTACATAGTGACTGCACCACCCAGAATAGTGATTCCCGGCCCTCTGGGGTTTTAATACAGGATGTAACTCAGGATCAGTACAGGATAAGTGATGTATGTACAGTAACTGCACCAGCAGAATAGTGAGTGCAGCTCGGGAGGATAATACGGGAAATGTAACTCAGGATCAGTCAGGATAAGTAATGTATGTACAGTGACGACACAGCAAAATTTGGGGGCAGCTTGGAGGATAATACAGGATGAAAACTCAGGATCAGTACATGATAAGTAATGTATGTACAGTGACTGCACCAGCAGAATAGTGAGCGCAGCTCTGGAGGATAATACAGGATGTAACTCAGGATCAGTACAGCTTCCCTGGAATTCAGCGTGTATGCTCCTTGCTTGTGGGGGAGCTGTACTGCTGGATGAAGGGGAATAACAGCAAAAAGCCCCTGGCCCCCCAGGATAGGCTGGTAGGGGGTCGGGATGTACTGCAATCAGCCCGTGGCAGCTCTGGTGACAGCAGCAGAAGCAGAGGAGAACAGCTGAGCAGGAGAGGCAGCAGTGAAGATACAGCAGCCCCTGCACCCACCTGGAAGAGTGAAGGATCTGTGGAGTCAGCAAACTCTGCTTCTTGCACAGGCTCTAAATGTAAGAGGACAGACAAGTCCCCTGCAGCCGCCAGGGAGAAGATCAAGCCCCCAGCCTCCCAGGCATGCAGGGAGGGGGAGGAAGAGGAGACTCAGTGGCCAGCAGAGGTGATAACTCATCAGGGAGCAGAGGAGTGGAGGAGGGGGGGGAGGTGCAGCAATGAACCACCTGTTCTCTCCAGCAAAGCCACAAGCAGCCATGAGGCTGAGAATAAGGGAAAATACCATAGTGCTCAGCAGCATACACCCCCAGCCACACCATTGAGAAGCAGCCAGAGGATACAGGAGAAAGCAAAAGCCAGCACCCAGGGAAGCAGCACCCAAAGCAGCAGTCAGAAAAAGAGCTGTAAATCCAATCCAAACCTGGACAGTGACTCTGAAGTGGAGGAGTGGGGTGTGAGGCGATCCGGGGAGCCCGCCAACATCTTTGCTCCTGGATTGCAACCTACCTCATAGAGTTTGAGGACGCAGGGAAGGAGATCGTCCTGCTGCAGGAGCGCATACGAGAAAACAAAATGCTCTCCAAGAATGCAGCCATAAAAAATAAACAGGAGCTTAATAAAGAGATGAGGAGGATGAGAGAGGACATCATATTCCGAAACAGCGGGCCATTCCAGGAGAAACTGGCAAATGAGCAGCGGTTCAAGAAGATGAAAGGGAGCAAGAGAGTGGAGGAGGAGGGTAGGGGATGGAGGGGCCAGGGGAGCACTCTCCGACCTCGCATCTCTCCCAGGTGTCGTCCCAGGCACCCAGCAGCGGGATCCCCTCACATCAGGTGTCTCTGCCAGAGTCATCAGATTCGGCTGCGGAGATGAGAGACACCGGAGACCTGGGGGGGATACTCAGAGAGCAGATCATCCAGCTGGAGTCCCCCGTGAACCTGCACACCTTCGCCTTCGGGGACGACCCTCTTGAAGAAAGAGGGAGGAAGCGGAAGGCAAAGCAGGCGCCACGTGGTGAGGTGACTCAGCTGGTCTTTGGGCCCCTCCCGGGGGTTTCCAGTGCAGCCGAGGGGGACCCTGAGGTGGCAGGATGGGGGTCCCGCTGCAGCAGCCCCATCAACCTTCCTGACCCATACACTGAAGTGGGAACGAGTCAAGCTAGCGGGGAGAATAAGGTTGCAGACAAGGCTGGTAACATCTCCAGTGTAGTCACCCCTGGGAAACATGTCACGGGTGAGAAAGATGGAGTAAGGGCCAAAGGGCCCAACAGTGAAGGTTCTGAGGGCAACGGACAGCAGGAAGAAATTCCTGCAAACAGGAACCGCCCTGCAGGCAAGGGGGAAAAAAAACGGGCCCCCCTATAGGCGAAGGACGTGGCCCCCAAAGAGTAAAGACTGGAGAATCTGAGGAAGAAATGGACTGTCCATGGAACGGCCAGTCCAACGAGCGAGAAAGAGGGGAGGAGTGGAGTGATGAAAAGGGGTAACAACAATATGGAGGTGGAAGGGAGGGAAAATGATGGAGTGAATGTGGAGGGGAGGGAGAATGATGGAGTGGAGGGGAGGGAGAATGATGGAGTGAATGTGGAAGGGAGGGAGAATGATGGAGTGAATGTGAAAAGGTGGGAGAATGATGGAGTTAATGTGGAAAAGAGTGAGAATGATGGAATGAATGTGCAGGGGAAAGGAGACAGGAATGTGGAAGGAGTAAATGTTGGTTTGAGGGGTCCGGGAGGGAAAGCAAGAATGAGTGGCAGGTTGGGAAGGGATCCAGGAAGCAGGAATGGAGGAATGAATGTAGGAGTGGATGCAGGTAGTAAGGGGGAGGGAATGGAAATAGTGAATGAAGGAGAGAAGGGTGGAAAGAAAGACAGAACAAAACCTAATGATGTTGGTAGGGAAAGGGTGGGGGAGGGAGCTGGCCCACAAGCCCCTCCGGTCGCACCTGTCCCCTCGACCTCGGGCACCACTGGAAGGGGCAGGATAAGAAGTTACACCAGTGTGGTGGCTGGAGGGGATAGGTTTTCCCAGCTGCCACGGGTTGCAGGCAGTGAGGCGGATCAGCTCCGCTTCCTGGAGGCTCTAAAGAGAGGTGAGAGTTCGGTCACAGTAGAGGGGAGGGAGATCCCATTGTCCTTTTGGATTGAGAGGCATGGACTCTCAGCCTTCCGAGATCAAAGAACAGGGGGGGGAAGGAGCCAGACCCCCTACAGCCGGGCAAGGGAGTACCCAGGAGAAATGTGGTCTGTCTCAAGTGGGAAGGCGATTATGCATGCCCGCAAAGATCTAGGGTAGTAGAGCTTCTCTTTGGGATGGAGTTCAGGGCGTCGGACATCTTTGCCCTGATCCACCCTTTTGGGACTCCCATTTTTTATGTGAGCTTCGTGCGGGCCGAGGGCCTTGAGCTCTTCTGGTCTGGCTACGAGATGAAGCAGGTTCGCCTGAGTGGGGGGGTTTGTGTTCAGGCAATCTCCGCCGGGATTAACATCAAGAGAGTGACCGTCCTGACCAGTAACGAGTCTTCTCTAGTATGGACTTCATGATCTGGCTCAATTTAGATACGAAGAGGTCCTCCAGTTCCCATTAAAAAACAGGGATGAGCAAAAGCATTTGGTGGGGGCCTGGACCTTCATGGTGAAACTGAGGGTCTCGGAAAACACCATCACCCACTTTCCCATCCTCCACTTTTCCTTGGGCATGACAGAATCCTGGTCTTCTACCAGGGGCAGCCAAAGCTTTGCCACCGATGCGGCGACCCCACATACTTCAGCGCGCAGTGTAGGGCGCAGGATTGTGCAGTGTGTGGGGAGACGGGACACCTGGCTGCATCGTGTGGCAGGATTCGGTGCCACCTGTGTGGTGCCTTCGGGCATCCGTTTAGCTGCTGCCCTTTGTCCTTTGCCAATACGGTGTCCTCCTGGTGGATGGAAGAGAGTGCAGGGCCGGAGGACATCGGCGAGGGCCAGTGATAAGAAAGTGAAAGTCAGCAGCACAAAAGAGGCGTATGGAGGCACGCCGAAGGGAGAGAGAGGGGGACCCACGATCCATGCCGGGGGGAATCAGACCTTGAACCCTGAGGTGGCAGCCAATGCTGACCAAGCTGAGGCCCCCGGGGGTGAGCAAGCTAGAAGAGGAGGCCAGGAGGATGGAGAAAGAGACCACCCTCCCTGCAGCCTCCTCAGAGGGCGAGGTAAGCGAAAGTGAGGAGCAGCCTACAAAGAAATGGGGTGCGAAGAAGGGGAAAAAGAAGAGGAGGGCAGGCGAAGCCTCAACTTCTTTAAAGTGGGACGATTCTATTCCCCTGACCCTGAGCCAAGTGCCGGCTAAAGGAAGGCAGGGAACCCCCCCTCTGATCGATCTCTCCAATAAGTACAGTGCCCTTGTTGACCTCTCCAGTGGTTCTGAGGAGGGTGCACAGGAGCATGCGGGAGAGGCTTCGGGGGGTAATGGCACCTCCTCTTCTGGCAAGCCTCCAAAACAATCTGGGGGGTCACAGAAGTTTCCAGGAGAGGGAAAAACCCAGCATCCCAATGGCAGCGGGGGAGAAAAGTCACAAAGGGAGGGCACTGGGAGGGTTACAGAGAATTTCGTGGGGTGCACAGAGAGCACTGGGGGGGATAATGGAGAGTACTGGGATGGATGTCTCTGTCAGCTTCAAGAGGCTCAAACCAGAAGCCTCTGATGAAGAGGAGGGCAGGGTCAAGGGGAAGAAGAAGGCTGTCGAGCTCGATCATCAATGATGGCGGCACTCTCCTCGTTGACGCTGGCAAGTATTAATGTTGCCAGAATTAAGTCAGATACGGCTAGATATGCAGCCTTTGATTTTTTCAGCTGGGTTGAAGCTGATATTTTGTTTTTGCAAGAGACCAGGTTGACAGATCTGTCATTAATCAGAAAGGCTAAGAGTGAATTTGGGGGGCAGACCTTCATACTGGTCTCTTGCAGCTGGCCATTATAGCGCGGGGGTGGCGGTCCTTTTTTCTGCAGAGATAGAAAGCAGGAGGGTTATCGAGCTCGAAATGGGGAGATCCTGGATTTTTTCATGATGGACAGGAACTCAGATTATTAATATCTATGGTCCCCAAGCACGTGGGGGAGAAAATGTCTTTTCATGAGGATCAAGCCTTTTCCCTTTTTTCAAGTCGGCAAGTTGTCTTTGGGGGGGAAATTTAATACTACCACAAGGTCCTGGATCGGGGGGGGTTCCAGAGCAGGCTCGACTTATGATGGTGTCAATTTGAGTAGGATAGCCAGTGAAGTTCATCTGGTGGATGTCCACATTAGGCACACCCCAGACCACAGGGGGTTCACTTTCGGTAGGGGTAGCCAGTGCAGGTCTAGAATAGACAGGTTTTTTTTGAAGGAGGAGGCTGTCTCGTCACCACTGTCGCTGGTCGAGGTGGAATTCTCCGATCACTGTAAAGATTATGTTTTCTCTGAAAGTTCAGGGAAACCCCCCGCTTGGGCCGAGGTACTGGAAGCTCAATTCGTCACTCTGGAAGAAACGGAGATCAGACAATCCTTCGAGGACTTTCTTCAGAGTCAGGTTCCTTTAATAGTCTATGCAGAAGTAAGTCAGAGTGGTGGAAAATATTCAAGAAAAGGGTTGTAGAGGTTCTTCCGCCAGACCTCTACCTCAAGACTGGAACAGGTACAGCCTGTACCAGAGCCTGAGGAGGAAAAATCGAGCATCTTGTCTTTAACGGGGGTAGCCGCGAGGAGATCGGAGTGAAGTCCATGCTTATGAGGTGTCAGTAGGATAGGCACGCATCCTTGGTTTTTGAGAGGGATTTCGGAAAGTACCGCTCACCTGACCCTTACAGGAACTGCAGGATGTCAGTGAGTGGTAAGATGGTGACAGGCCTGAGGGATAGTTCAGTGTCTCTGAAACGGTCCAGATTTAGAGATCCTGGAGATCGTCAGGTCCTTCTACTCACATCTCTCGGCAAAGGGGGGAAACTGGTCGGGACAGGATGGCGGCTTTCTGGTGACGGCATCCCTACCCCAGGGGTAAACCTCTCGCTGGGGGGTTTGACAGAATCGATCAGAGAAGAGGAAGTGATAGGTGGCGATTGAGGGCTTAGCCCTCAAGAAGTCACCTGGGCCTGATGGTCTAACATCAGAGTTTTACAAGACCTTTAATGACACCTTGGTTCCCCTCTTGACTGAGGTAATAAATGGGTGTCTCTCCTTGGGCACTTTGCCAAAGTCAATGAGGAGGTGAGCACTGATCATTCTGTCGAAGGGTTTAAAAAAACCCTCCACAAATTTAGAATTGGGTCCCATTTGCGCTGCTCAATGTGGACAGGAAGATTCTGGCAAAAGTGCTTTTCAATGGGCTAATTAGATTTGCCTCCCAGCTCCTGTCAGGGGCCCAGCACTGCTCTGTTCCAGGCCGCAGCACAGTTAGTGCAGCCCTCGGGGTCCGGGAAGCCGTGGAGCGGGGCAGGGCGGGTCACTAGAGGGGCTACACACTGTCTTTGGATCAGGCCAAGGCCTTTGATCGGTATGCCATGAGTACCTCTGGGCCACGCTTATGAGATACGGCTGGCCGGGGAGGTTTGTAGATTGGTTAAGAACATTATCCAAGGGGGTTGAAAGCTTTGCGCGTGTGTACGGGTGGATTGGGCGGCCTTTTGAGGTGGGCTCCGGTGTGCGTCAGGGTTGTCCTCTCAATCCTTTGCTCTACGTGTTCGCCATTGACCCCTTTCTAAGGAGGTTGGATGGTGGACCGTTGGTGGGGGTGGGGATGGGCCTGCAGACATCGGTTCCCCCTCTGAAGGTCATAGCTTAGGCGTATGACGTCACCGTCTTTGTTTCCTCTTCAGAAGTAGACAGCTATTCGGAGGCATCCAGATCCAGTATCAGCCGGGAAAAGTGCGAAAACCTCTGGTTGAGAGAGAGATCTAGCATTCAACCTCCCGGACGCCCTCCCCGTGCTCCAGGAATCAATTCAGATCCTCGGCATTGAATTCGGCCGAGGGGATTACCCTCAGAAAAACTGGGAGAGCAGGCTGAATAATGCCGCCCCAGAAGGTGGACAGTGGAAAGGGTGGTCCATGACCCTGAGGGGTGGGGGTGAACCTGATCCCAAGGACTACCTGCTCCCGTTATTATCTACCTGGACAGTGGGGTGCCTTTTGCCCGAGTCTCTCTGGACACGGATTTACAGCCTGTTTTTTCAGCTACTTTGGGGAAACAGGTTGTACCTAGTCAAGCGTGATGTGGCGTACTGCACGAGGAGGTCGGGGGGGGTTAGGTATGGTTAACCCCGTGGTGTTCCTGGTCAACACCTTTTTTTAAGGGCCAAACATCGAGCCTCTGGAAAGAGGGCCCTCCCCGTGGGTTGCTCCTGCAGGGAATGGCTGCAGTCTTTACTTCCGGAATGGGAGGGTTTGGGAGGTCGAGTGAAGATCCTTCAGCACGCACACGGGGATCTCCCGGTTTACGCCACCCCTGGGCTCTGAAAATCATCCATCGATGGGGTTTGGACGTGACGGAGATGAGGATCTTGCCAGGAAAATCCTGGATGAGAGGGTCTTATCAAAGCATTTCCGGGCCCGGTTGGGCCGTAAGGGATTGCCAGGTCGGGATCTGAGGGCGGGCTTAGACTTTAAAATCAGTAAGGATCCCCCTTGAAGTTTTGGGGACTTGGCTTGGCGCTGCTTCCATGGAAAATATATGTGAGAGCAATGTGAAGTTTAGGAGCCAGAGGATAGGGGATGTCCTCGGTTGGAGTGGCACTGGGGCGTGCTTGAGACCATGGAGCACTTCCTACTTCACTGCCCCTTTAATATAGAGGGTATACACCAGGGTGGGAGCTTCCATCTGCTGGTCGGTCTCTCCTATGTGGGATGGGCGTACGGGGCGTTCAGAGAGTGAGGTAGCCGGGACCCGTGCACTTTATACATAGTTAGCATAGTGGTCAGGTATCACGTGTGGCACGCCCGGTGCTTAGTGTCGACGCGGCAGAAAACCCTCCAAGGGGAAGAGGTGATTAGGAACATTCTAGGTTACCTGGTGAAGGTGCGCTCTCTGGAGTTTGAGAAACTGGGGGCCTCCGGGGCATCCACCCTCTGGAGGGGCTTCTCTTTCCAGGTGCCCTAGGTCTCAGAGACTCCATCATCCTGGTGGTGGGTTGAGATCTGACACTTAGCTTTTTGTTTTGTTTGAAGTGATGAGGTAAGAACGGTTTGGAGACAACAAACCAAAGTCTCAGGGAGTCTGGGGTTAGTATTTCTGTTTTCAGCTTTATGATATATGGTATGTGGGTTATGGATTTTCAGTATGTATATATTTGTATATTTGTATATATGTATATTTATATGTATGTATATAGTTAGAAAAAAAATTGGGTGGATATAGTTAGGTTTGGAGGTTTTTTTTGGGACTTGAGAGGGATTAGGGGTGTAATGGGAATAATGGACATTATGGACATTTGGACTTTGGAAAAAACAAAGACAAAAAAAAAAGTGGATAGAACTTGTATATATGTAAATAGTATTAATGTTAAAATAGTTGAGGTAATCACAGGTGGGCCAGCAGGGGGTGTATATAGTTTTTTTTTTATATTTTTAGGAAAAAAAAAAGGTGTGTGTATGTTTTGAATAAATGGAGTGAATGGAGCTGGACCGGTCAAAATTGTAAATATGTACAAGTTTATGGTTTCTGTATTTTTCAGTTTATTTGTTCACTGGTTATTACTTTGTTTCAGATTCTACATTTATACAATAAAAAAAAAAGTTGCAGCTCTGGAGTATTATTGTAGTTATATTCTTGTACATAGGAGCAGTATTATAGTAGTTATATTCTTGTACATAGGGAGCAGTATTATAATAGTCATATTCTTGTACATAGTAGCAGTATTATAGTAGTTATATTCTTGTACATAGGGGGAGTATTATAGTAATTATATTCTTGTACATAGTGGGAGTATTATAGTAATTATATTCTTGTACATAGGGGCAGTATTATAGTAATTATATTCTTGTACATAGTGGGAGTATTATAGTAATTATATTCTTGTACATAGTGGGAGTATTATAGTAATTATATTCTTGTACATAGGGGCAGTATCATAGTAGTTATATTCTTGTAAATAGATAATCACTGTGCTTTCACTCCTCACCATAGGCAAGCAGGAAAACTCAGTAGAAAACTTGGTGCAGCGCTCAGGCGATGGGTAGAATAAAATAAAATAAGGGACGAGACACTAGGCATCTAGCCAAATAATATGTCTCTTTAATGTCCAAATTAAAAGCAGAACAGCAAGACACGTTTCCCGAGGATCTACCTCGCTTCATCAGTTGCAACTGATCTGCTCGGCTTTGATCCTCGGGGATCGTTAATTTTCTACAAACGCTTATATGAGTTGTGCCATTTACCTCGCACAACTCGTCCAGGTGAGAGACTAATACACCAGAATTTTTAAACTTCATACAAAACTTTATGTGCACAAGGTGCGCTTCTCTCTGCGCCTTGTTTCATTTTGCAGTGATTTAGTTACTATTCTTGTAAATAGGAGCAGTATCATAGTAGCTATATTCTTGTACATAGGAGGCAGTATTATAGTAGTTATATTGTTGTACATAGAGGACAGTATTATAATAGTTATATTCTTGTACATAGGGGCAGTATTATAGTAGTTATATTCTTGTACATAGGGGGCAGTATTATAGTAGTTATATTCTTGTACATAGGGAGCAGTATTATAGTAGTTATATTCTTGTACATTGGGGCAGTATTATAGTAGTTATATTCTTGTACATAGGGAGCAGTATTATGTAGTTATATTCTTTGTACATAGGGGCAGTATTATGTAGTTATATTCTTGTACATAGGGGGCAGTATTATAGTAGTTATATTCTTGTACATAGGGAGCAGTATTATAGTAGTTATATTCTTGTACATAGGGAGCAGTATTATAGTAGTTATATTCCTGTACATAGGAGCAGTATTATAGTAGTTATAGTCCTGTACATGGAGCAGTATTATAGTAGTTATATTCATGTACATGGAGCAGTATTATAGTAGTTATATTCTTGTACATAGGAGCAGTATTATAGTAGTTATATTCCTGTACATAGGAGCAGTATTATAGCAGTTATATTCTTGTACATAGGGGGGCAGTAGTATAATAGTTATATCACTGAAGTTATGTGGCAGTTGTATGTCAGTTATATTGAGGATATAATTTGCCCCTCAATGCTTTTCTCTGTATAAAAAAATGCAGTTTGTAATTGATGAGTGAATTTTAGACAGTTTCACAATAGCAATGTATCACAGGAAGGTAATTGCAACCACAATGAGAGCTGTGACCAGACCGGAGGGGACTGGGCCGTGCATCCTGCGGAAGAAAGCTGCAGAAATAAATGTATGTAAATGAATAGACCCAGGTGTCCCCACATGTAATTGATCAGAATAGAGGACAATGAGCTAAATCTTAGGGAGCTTTCACACAGCGCAGTTTTGGTGCAGTTTTTGCTACACTCCAATTAAACTGCCTTTATTACCAGCAGCTTCTTTCACTTATCTAAATTGTTTGGAAGGTGTGTGATCAATTAGTGTGTTTGTATCCACAAGACGTCACACACAGTCATTGATTTCTCACCTGAAACACCTTTCTGAACAATTTAGACACTGAAAGAAGCTGCTGGTGATAAAGGTCGTTTAATTGGAGCGCAAGTAAGGCTGCACCAAAGCTGCGCTGTGTGAAAGCAGCTAATACTGCACCAAAGCTGCGCTGTGTGAAAGCAGCTAATACTGCACCAAAGCTGCGCTGTGTGAAAGCCGCCTTACAGTAACATGTAGTTGTCTTGTCTTGCATTAGGCTACATCTTATCGGGGTATTCCCATCCTGTTACTTCTGTCTGTACCTTCCATGGTTGCTGCAGATATAGGCAGCCACACATGAGAGTCTCTCTCCCTTTGTCTGTTCTCCTGCATGGAATTTGCATTTGTAAATTTGGCTGCAGGGAGAGAGACTTGCACCTCTCTGTCACCTGCAGCCATCATAAAGCAGGAAGCAGGGATGAGACTGGAATACCCTTTTAAACTCAAACTACATCCAGAGCTGCATTCATAATTCAGCCACTGTTCTGTAGGGTTGGAGGCTGCAGGACTTCCCAGCTCACTGCTGCCTCTGCTGGTTCAGTGCCTGTAATGTGCACGCTTTGCTGTAGTGCATTGTAGGAGATGTAGTGTAAGTTTCTATCATATGTGACAAGTACTGAAATTTAGACGATCATGTTAAGTGATGAGCACTTGATTCCATGGACTTTACATGACTAGAACGCTCCTCTTTTTGAGTCCTCTGTGCTGCTGTGTAACTCTCAGTCTCTGACTTTCTACACTATTAGCACATTCTGCTCCTTAAACACTTGGTGCTGCTGGGAGATGCATGTATTGCTGAGTCTGTGACAACCACAAGAGGTTAACTTTTCTCCTTAATTACTATCTGCTGCTCCTTACACTGCTCATTCCATTGAGTAATGTCACTTTTTACTTTGCATTTCAAAGGATACAGGAGGATGGTGGCCTGACTCTTACCTGCAGCTTTTACACATTCCTGGACAGACTGCTTGGAGCGCTCACCTGAAAAATAGAAAACAGATGACCTTGGTATATAGTGGACTGTTAACTTCTATGTGAGAGTGTTGTGAGCATGCTCAGAGACCTGTACAGAGCGAGGAGGTGTACTGTGATCATTATCTGTTGACTTCTATATGAAAGTGTTGTGAGCATGCTCTGTGACCTTGCAAAAGAAAAACTGGGGCAAGGATGAGGGAGGAGAAGTATAAATTTTGACCCTTTTTTGTGGGGAGTATTGTGGAAACATGCCCCAGTGACCCGGAGAGGACGCTGTGCAGGGATAAGGGAGGAGGTGAATTTTGTTTACCATGAAACTAATTTTCTTTTATGGGAGAGTGTTGTGAGCATGCTCTGAGACCTGTGCAGAGGACACTGTGGGAGGGAATTTAAAAAAGAGGGGGTGACCCCGTGTCCATCAACCCGTTGATTCTATGTGAGGTTTTTGTGAGCAGGGCCTGTGCCCCGTTCAGGCACTTCACTTTGCAACTTCTACGAAAAGGGTGTGGGGATGCCTTTTGCCTTGGAGGGGGACTCTGGCAGGGGGTAAGGGGGTAGGTGAAAACCAGTGGCCATTTACCAGTTTAAATTCTATGTGAGGTTTGGGGAGCAGCTCAGTGACTTTTGGGGCAAGGGGCCCCTGTAAGGGGGGGTAAGGGGTGGGGTGAACGGGGTTTCTTTTTATATGGAAGTGTTTTGGAGCAAGCTCTGGACCTGTGCAGAGGGACACCCGTGCGGGATAAGGGAGGAGGTGGGCTCTGTGCCAAAGGGGGTAAAATTTCAGGGGGAGAAAGTAGCAGCTTCCCCCGGGGGCCCCTGCTCCCTTTGGGTGTGCCCCGGGCAGTAATGAAAAAGTTTTTACCTGGACCGGGCTGGGGGGCCCCAGGCTCAGAACCCGGGACCGCACGGCACTAGGCACCGGGCCCCCGTGCGACGTGGGCTGGGCCCCGGGGGCCCAAACTGCGAAGGGGGAGTTTGGGGTGGTTTAGGGAAGGGCTTTCTTATTTTTTTTTTTTTATTAATGAATCCTGCCTGCCCGTATTAGCCCCTACCAACCCGCCTGCCCGGATAAAGGCCCCCACCTACCTGCCTGGCCCGGTAAATATCCCTACCTACCCGCCTTCCCGTATAAAAACCCCACCTACCTGGATTAAGGGGCCCCACCTGCCTCCGTAATTTTGGCCCCCAAACCCACCCCTTTCCTGTAAAATAGCCCTACCTGGGCCCGCCCGTTTTTTTTTAAGGGCCCCTTTAACCCACCTGGATGCCGTTTTGCCCTACCTTTCCTGCCTTTTATATAGGCCCCTACCTACCCGGGCCCGCCTGCCCGTATAACCCTACCTACCCGCCCGCCCGGGATAAAAGCCCCTCCCCGCCGCCTGTATACAGCCCCCTACCTCCCCGCCTTTTTTGCCTGAGTTATAGCCCTACCAAACCCGCCTGCCCGTAAAAAACCCCCAAACCCCCCTGCCTCCCGTATACAACCCCTTTCCTACCTTCCCTGCCTTTTAAAACAAACCCCCACCCACCCCACCTGGGCCCGAATTTTTAGCCCCACCTGCCTGCCTTTTCAAGGCCCCCACCTTTCCCGCCTGTTTTTAAAAAGCCCCAAACCCCCTGCTTTTTTATACAGCCCTACCTACCTGCCGGTTTTTATAGCCCTAAAACCCACCTGCCGCCTGTATATAGCCCTACCCGCCCGCCTGCCTTTTATATAGCCCCCACCTACCCTTTGGGTGCTTTTATGTAGGGCCCCACCTGCTACAAGCCTGCTTTTACTGTATATAGCCCTACCTGCCCCGCCCGTATTACCCGCCCCAAACCCACCTTTCCCGCCTGCCTGTATTACCCCCACCCCACCTGCCCGCCCGTATTTAGCCCTACCGCCCGCCTGGGATATGGGGCCCCCCACCTACCTACCTGCCTTTTATATAGCCCTACCTGCCTGCCTGGGATACCAAACCCCCACCTACCTACCTTTCCTGAATATAGAGGCCCCACCGGCCCGCCTGTATACACCCCTACCGCCTGCCCGTAAAAAGCCCTACCTGGGGTGCTTTGGTATACAGCCCCCCACCTAAAATTTCCAGTTTATAGCCCTTTTTCCTAAATGCCCGGTTGGTTTTATAGCCCTAAACCTTTCCGCCTGTTTTAAAAGGCCCCCTACCTAAACCTTTTCCCGCTTGATGTAGCCCACCTAATGCCCTGGGATGTTCCCGTTAAGAGCCCCCCCCACTG
Organism: Phyllomedusa bahiana; assembly: GCA_025379985.1. NCBI lineage: Eukaryota > Metazoa > Chordata > Amphibia > Anura > Hylidae > Phyllomedusa > Phyllomedusa bahiana. Next base: position 16,456 of record JAODAL010038206.1, read on the forward strand.
CCGGCCCCCGGTATTTCCAGGCCCCTTACCCTTACCGCCGCCTGTATTTTGCCCCCCGGGGGGGCCTTTTCCGGCATGGGGTTTACAGCCTCCTACCCTGCCTGCGGGCCCGGGATATTAAAGCCCTACCTTTTTTTTTTTTTTTCCCTTTTCCTTTCCTGCCTGTTTTAAAAGGGGCCCTACCTTTTTCCCCGGCTGCCTGGGTTTTATAGGGGCCCTTTTTCCTTAGCGGCCGGCCTTGGGTTTAATACAAGGGGCCCCAGCCCTACCTTACCTTTGGGTTGGAAATTTTGCCCTTTCCTTGGGCCTGCCTGGGGATACAGGGGTTTCCCCTAACCTGGGGGCCCGCCTGGGAAATTAAAAAGGCCCTTACCTACCTGCTTGTTTTACGGGGCCCCACCCCCGGGCCGGGGTGATTATACCCTCCTAAACCTTGGGGTTGCCTTTATTTTGGGGCCCCACTTCTGCCCCCCTGTTTTTTATAGCCCCTAAACCCCCCCTTTGGCTGCTTGGGGGGATGGGGCCCTTACCTTACTGCTGCATGGGGGCCCTTAAAATAGGGTTTTGCCTTGGGTTTGTATTACAGCCCCCTTAAAATCCTGCCTTCCCCGTTAATTATGGGGCCCCTAACCCCACCTGCTTCCCGAAAAAAATTTAACCTACCTCCCCGCCTTTTAATTGGCCCCTTTCCTACTCCGGCCTTATAAAAAGGGAAAAAACCATTGGCCGGCCCCTTGTATTTTTGCCCTACCTACCAAAAAACCCGCCTGGGAAATATAAGGAATACCTCCGGCCCCCGTATTTAAAAGCCCTTTAAATTGCCTTTTGCCCGGGTTTTTTATACCCCCCTTGTTTTCTTGGGACACCCCTTTTGGCCTACCTACCTTTCCCTTTTTTTAAAAATCCCCCCCTACCTGCCTGCCCCGGGGTTACAAAACGGGGCCCTTTAACCTACCATAACCTTTTAAATTTTTGGAATAATTTGGGGGCCCTACCCTTGCCTTGCTGTAAATAAAAGCCCCACCGGCCCCTCCTGTAAAAAATTCCCCCAACCGCCTGGGCCCGGTTTTTTAAAAAAGCCCCTTAAAAACCTTTGCCCTGGCCTGGGGGGTTATAAAATTTGCCTAAAAAAGGCTTGGAAAAAACCAAACCCAACCTTAATTTTTAGTAAATTTTTAAAACCTTTACCTTAAAATTTTCCCGCTGTATTAAAAAAGCCCCTTTACCTTGGGTTTTCCTTGGGATTTCTTCCAAAAAACCACCTGGCCTTCCCCGGGGGGGTTTTTGGGTTTAAATGGGGGGGTTTAAAATTTTAAAGGGGCCTTCCTGGGGGGCCGGCCCTTTTTAAAAGTTTTAAGCCCTTAAAAATTTTTCTGGGCCTGGTTTTTCTTTTGGGCCCTACCATTACCTGGGGCCTTTTCCTTGGGGGGAAATAGCCCTAAAACCCTGCCGGCCAATTGGTTTTAACAAAACCAAAACCGGGGACCAAATTTTCCTTTTGGCCCCCCTGGGGTTAATAGCCCTTTAAAAACCTTTTGGGGGGCCCGTCTGGTATACAAGGGCCCTTTTTGCGCCCCACCGGCCCCGCCGTATATAGCCCTACCTACCTGCCTTTCCGTATATAGCCCAAACCCCGGGGGGATTCCTGTTTTACAGGGCCCCTAACCCCCCCACCTTCCCCCTTTCTTTTTAGCCCTTTCCAACCCCGCCCTTGTATATAGCCCCTCCCTTCCTGGTCCTTTAAAACCCCACCTACCTGCCTGCCTGTATATACCCCACCTTCCCCTTGCCCGTTTATGGCCCGAAAAACCCTACCAGCCCCCTTTATTTAAACCCCCCCCTCGTCCCGCCTGTTTTTTAACAAAATACCTGCCCGCTGTATTTTAGCCCTAATCCTCATGGGCCCGTAAAAGCCCCCACCTTCCCTGCCTTTTATATAGGGCCTACCTCCCCTGCCTGTATATAGGGGCCCTTTTCCCCGCCCCCCTGTAAAGTCCCTACCTGGTTCCTGCTGGTTCCCTTTTTCGGGCCCCCCAAAAATACCTGCCGGGCCGTTTTTATAGCCCTAAACCCCTTTAAAGCCCGCCTTGCCTGTTTTATTCCGGCCCCCTACCCCCCGCCTGAAAATTTTATAAAAATTCCCCGAAACCCCACCCGCCCGCCTGTTTTTTATACCCCTCCCCTTTTTCCCCCCATTGGGCCCGCTGTATATAGCCCCCACCTGCCTGGCCCGTTTTAATTTAAAACCCCCTTTTTCCCCCCACCTGCCCCCGCCCGTAATTTTAGCCCTACCTCCTGCCTTTTTTCCAAAAGTAATAATTTCCCCTTCCTTTTTTGGCCCCCGCCTGCCCTTTTTATAACCCCCCCACCTACCCCCTTTTTCCCCGAACCCCCCTGTATATAAGGGCCCCACCTGCCTGCCATAAATCCCCAAACCCACCTGGCCCCGCCTGTATATTTGCCCCCCTAAAAATTTCCTGGCCCTTTTAAAAGCCCCACCTTTCCTGCCTTTATAAGGCCCCCACCTAACCCCCCACCGCCGTATATAGCCCTTTTCCTACTGCCCCGCCTGTTTAAGCCCCCCCAAAACCCGGGCCCGCCCTAAAATGTAAAACCCCTTTAGCCTCCCCAAAAAGCCCTAACCCGCCCCATAATTAGTCCCTTTTTTAGCTTGCCCCAATTTCCCCGGGCCTGCCGTAAAGGCCCCCTATAGCCCCCCCTTGGATGCCTGCCTACATATATGGCCCTATGCTACCCAAAACCCCTTTCCCCCTAAAACCCATATGGCCCCATAAACCCTGCCCTGCCTGTATGGGGTCCCATACCAAACCCCCTTTTTAAAGCCATTAGGGGGGCCCATAGTTTCCCAAACCCTGCCTATGTGGGGGGACCCTATTTTCCTTTTCCCAAAAAATGGCCTATTCTGGGGCCCCCTATACCTATTTAAACCCCCCGCCTTTCCCAAATGGACCCTATATAGGCCCAGGGGGCAGGGGTGAGGTTTCTTGGGGGAAAAATTTTGGTTCAAAGTTAAATTTTGTCCTTTAAAACTGCGGGACAAAATGGCCGGGGAAGTCCCAACCCTTTCGTGGAAAGGATGGGAGAACAAATGGGAAAATCAACCGGGCTCAGTAGAGAAATTTTCACCTTTTGAGTCCAAGATGTAAAAAGCACTGTTAAAACACTTTTTATGTCTACCCGGGGCCTGTGTACCAAAAGGTTTTCTACCACTAAAATGGGCAATATATGGGGGTTTTTTGGGAGGGCTGCAGGCCCCGGGTTAAAACTGGTGTTACCCAAATTTTTATGGTCAATGTAAGGAGGGGAAATACCGCTGCAGAGCCCTGGTACCCCTGGTGGGCTAAAAACTATATGGGCAATATATGGGGGTAATAAACAAATCTGCAAGCCGTTAAATGGGGGTTTTACCAAAATATATGGGGACTGTATGGAGGTAAAAAACAAATCTCAGGCCTTTAACTGGGTTTCCCCTACCGCTTATGGTAAAAGTATTTGGGGGTAATAAACAGTTTAGGCCCCCTGGTTTTAAAACTGGTGTCTAAACCCCTTAAAAGGGCACTGTATGGGGTAATTTTTACAAAATCTTCAGGGGAAACCCTTTTACACGGTGTCTACCACTAAATGGCACTGTTAAAGGAGGGGAATATTTAGTCTTTTCTCAAACCTGTGTACACTTTGGGGTCTAACCCCATATGGCCCCTGGTGGAGGTTTAAAATACAGTCTGCAAAAGCCCGGGGTACCCCTGGGGTTTTACCACTAACCGGTCACTGTATGGAGGGGGTATAAAAGTCGGGAGAGCCCGGGTACACTGGTGTTCCCCTAATGGGGCCCCTGTAAGGAGGTAAATTTTTACCCTTTTGCAGGGGCCCTTTTGTACACGGGGTCAAACCCCTTTATTGGGGCACTGTAAGGGGGGTAATATCCCGTCTGCAAAAGGGCCTGTTTTTAAAACGGTTAAATTAAAACCCTATATAGTTGCCAGTAAAAAGGGGAAACATACTGTTTTGGAGAGCCTGTGGGACACTAAAAAATATACCATTTTAAGGGTCACTATTAATTTTGGGGGTTAATATTTCCGGGTTTGTGTATGGGTCAGTAATTGTGTAGGGGTATTAATTTAGTCAAATTTGTGGGTCATTTTTCGCGGTAAATTTCGGTTTCCCTTTTTTAGGGAGGGTTATTTTGGGAATGTTTTTTTGGGTTTTAAATTTGGTAGCAAGGGATGATAGTGGGGAAGTAAAGGTGGGGGTTTTTTTGGTCCTTTTATTAAAAAACATTAAATTTAATTGGGATGTTTTTTGGTTTAAATTGTTCGTGGGGCGGGGAGGAGGGGGGAGGGGGGGGGGCAAAGGGGGGTCCATCCAAAAGGGTTTTCTTTTGGGGGGGGCCCCGGCTTTTCCCCTAGTTTTAAAAGCCCTGCCTGTGTCCCACCCTTGTGACTTCTATGTGATGGGGGTGGGGGTGCTCTGGACCTGTGGCAAGAAAAGCTGTGCAGGGATGGGGGGAGGGGGGTGATCTGTGACCATCTTTGATTTTTCCCCGGAGTGTGTTGTGAACATGTTCCCCCTGTTCAGAAAAGGGGGGTGGGGAACCTGTTATCCAGCACCTTTTTTCTTTCTGATTTTTGTGAGCATGTCCGTAAACTGTGAAGAGGGGCACCAAAAAAGGGGGAAAAAGGGGGAAAGGGGAAATGTGACCATACCCCCAAATTGGGTTCTATGGAAAGGGGCAAAAAAGGGGTTATCTGTGGTCAATTTGTAGGAGAAGGTGGATCATTGTAAATTTTTTACTATAAAAACAGGGTTTTTCCAACAGTGAAATCCGCCTGTGCTGATAAAGAGGGACTTTCAGGGGAAAAAATATTCTAAAAAACAGGAAAGGGGTCAGGGAATTTGTGAAAGGTGGATCCTGTGTTATCCTTTTATATTTGGGTTAAACCCGTTTAGGTAATCCCCGCCCTTTATAGGAAAACTGCGAGGGGGAAAATGTTTTCTCTACGAACAGGAAGGTGTCCCCCCTAAAAGTAAAAGGTGGGTCCCCGTGTTATCTATTTATAGGGTTTTACCTGTCCCGTGGTAATTCTGCCTGTGAAGAGGAGACGAAGGGGAAAATGATTTCCCTACAAAAAGGAAGGTGTCAGGGCTATAAATAAAAAGGTGGGTCCTGTGTTATCTATATATTTGGGGTTAAACCGTTTAGTTATCCTGCCTGTGATAAGGGGAAATTTTTAGGGAAATATCTCTACGAACAGGGAAAAATGTCAGTCCCATAGTAAATGGGGGGTTTCCCGTTTAACTAAATTTAGGTTTTACCTTTTAGGTAATTTTCCCCGCCTGTTTGGGGGAAATGCAGGGAAGTGAATCTTTAAAAAGAACAGAGGTTTTCAGTCTAAATAAGGGGGAAAACCGTTTTTTTCTTTTAAAAATAATGGTTACCTTTCTTTTAATCCTGCCCGTGATGAGGAGACTTTTTTGGGGAAATGAATTTTCTACCCGAAAAGGAGGGTCAGTTAAACTAATGGTGGGTCCTGTGTTAAAAAATATATAGTGTTTACCTGTCGTGTTAAACCCTGCCTGTTGATAATGGGAGAACTCAGGGAAATGATCCCCAAATAACAAGGGAAATTGTCCCGTCTTTAGGGAAAAAGGGGGAAACCCGTGTTTTCTATATATAGGGGTTCCCTTTTTTAGGAAAACCTGCCTGTGTTGGGGGGAGATCTCAGGGAATTTATCTTAAAAGAAAAGGAAGGGTCAGTTTATATAAGGGGGGATCCCGTGTTAACTAAATATAAAAGGGTTACCTGTCTTTTAATTTCCTGCCGGGGAGAGGGGACTGGGGAGGGGAAATGATCTCCCACCCAAAAAAGGAAGGTTTTCATCTATAAAAAAGGGGTGGAATTTCCCGTGTTAAAACTATTATAAGGGGTTCCTTCCCGTGTAAACCTGCCGTTTATGAGGAAACTGCAGGAAGTGACTCTACAGAACAGGAGGGGGTTTAGTTTTATGTTAAAAAGGAGGATTTCCCGTTTAACTATATTTAGGTGTTACAAGGCAGGAAATTTTCCTGTGTGAGGGGGACTGCAGGGAAATGATCTCTTACAGAACAGGAAGGTTTAGTCCCTATTTCTGAATGGTTTGGGTCCTTTTTTTATCTTATTATAAGGGGGTTACCTGTCAGTGTAATCCCGGGCCCTTCTGAAAATTTAGGGGAATTTAGGAAGTGATCTTCCCAAGAACAGGAAGTGTCAGTCTATAGTAAAAGGTGGGGCCCTGGTTATCTTTTTTATAAGGTGTTACCTTCAGTGTAAGGGCCCGCCTGTTTATGGAGAGACTGCGGAGGAAGGATCTCTAAGAACAGGGGGGGGTCAGGATAGTTAATGGGGGGGTCCCTTTTTTATCCCATATTAAAAGGGGTTTTCCTGCAGTTTAATCCCGCCTGTGATAATAATGAGGAGAACCCGCAGGGAAGTGATCCTAAAAGGAAAAGGAGGTGTCATTTTATAAGGGGTGGGGGACCCTGTGTTTTTATATAATGGTTTACCTGTTTGTGTAATTTCCCGGGGCCCGGGGTGATAATGAAAGGGGGAAAAAAGCAGGGAAGTAAAACCTACAGAAAAGATTTTCAGTTTTATAGTGAATGGTGGACCCCCGTGTTATCTAAATATAGGGGGAACCTTTCAGGGAAACCCCGCCTGTGCTGATAATGAGGAGGAGACTGCAGGGAAGTAATCTCTACAGAACAGGAAGTGTCAGTCTATAGTGAATGGTGGACCCTGTGTTATCTATATATAGGTGTTACCTGTCAGTGTAAGCCTGCCTGTGATGAGGAGACTGCAGGTAGGTGATCTCTACAGAACATGAGGTGTCAGTCTATAGTGAATGGTGGGTCCTGTGTTATCTATATATAGGTGTTACCTGTCAGTGTAATCCTGCCTGTGCTGTTAATGAGGGGACTGTGGAGAAGTGATCTCTACAGAACAGGAGGTGTCAGTCTATATAAGGGTGGATCCTGTGTTATCTATATATAGGTGTTATCTGTCAGTGTAATCCTGACTGTGGTGAGGAGACTGCAGGGAAGTGATCTCTACAGAACAGGAAGTGTCAGACTACTATGAGGCTTGGTGGCCATAGAGACAACTGCAGGGTGTGGACCATAGTTCTATATTTTCTGATGCCACATGCTCTTTCAGTACCTACCGCTAATGTAAGCACAGTTGTAATTGCTGCAGAACTTTCCTGTAGTTTTAAACTTGAAACGAATGTCCTCTTCCATTGGGGACAGTGTGAACATCTCGTATCCTGGGACCAGGACCTCTCGTTCATTGGGATATAGGGAGAAGTTCTCAATACCGACTCCAGGATAGTTGTCTATGATCAGTAACGACTCATTGCCCATAACTGTTGCCTCCTCCTCATCTAAGGATGTGGATAAGAAGTGGCCAAACTTGACGTAGTTGGTTCCATTTGGTAGAACCTCAATGTTATGGTCTAATCCTCTGTAGACTGTGAATTGCCGGTGCAGCTTAGTCTGGGACAGGAGCTGAAGAGCCGACGTGACATACCAGTGAAGCCACTTGAAGCCAAAGTCGTTTATGTAGCTGCTGTAGGACTTTCCTGCCACTTTCACAGCCTTGTTGAAGTCCTTTCTGATGAAGCTCGTGTAGGTGATTAGAGCGATGCCATGGTCGTCATCAAATGTTTGGGGAAGCTGGGCCTTGAGGTTGTTCTTCCTCGTCGTCCACGCTTGTTCGGCTTCTTTCCAGGCTCTCTTCAGATTCTTATTCTTATTCATTTCGTTTTCGAGAACATCATTTTCTGTTAGTTTTCTCTCCATGTTCCTTTTGCAGCCCACGTATTGGTCATCGAAGGCTTTTTCTGCGAGGTCCAAAGTTTCAAAAAGATCTTCCTAAAAAAAGTAACATCAGTGGGATTAAGGTAGGAAGCCAAAATGATATGGATCTGTGCAATGGAGAATGCAAGCATGGGCCAAAGAGCATTCAATTAACTTAAGAAGAAGATCGAGAAGCAAATACAATAATGCAAAGTGCAAGTTCAAAACACAATGTCTTCCTATGAAACAAACATCATCATCATTAAGATAATTAACCAAAACTACAAGAATCTCTACAGTCTAGAAGACAACTATGGCCAAGAATCTTCTACAGTAGCTACAGAAGAAGACCAGGCGCAAGCACAATAATGCAAGGTCCAGAGTTTTGAACATAATATCTTCCTACAAAAGTAATATCAAGGTCAGTAATGGAAGAAACCACACCACTATGTGTCTGCGTAACATTGAGAAGACCACCCTGGCCAAAGAGTCTTCAACAAATTTGAGAAGTAAGAAGCAAACACCATAACACAAGGTGCAGAGTTTAAAACATAACATCTTCCTAAATAAGGAATATAAATGTGAGAAGTAACCACAACTCTATGGAACTCTATAGAGAAGACAACCATGGCCAAAGAGTCTTCAGGGAGCTTAAGAAGACTGAGGAGCAAATACAATAATGCAAAGTGCAAAGTTTAGAACACAACACCTTCCAAAAAAACTAACATCATCATCATGAAGGAAAATAACCAGAACTACAAGAGTCTTCACAGTCAAGAAGACAACTACGGCCAAGAATCTGCATAAGTAGCTACAGAAGAAGACCGAGGAGCAACCACAATAATGCAAGGTCCAGAGTTTTGGACACAATATCTTCCTAGAAAAGTAAGATCAATGTCAGTAATGGAAGAAACCACAACTCTATGGGTCTGTACAATCAAGAAGACAACCATGGCCAAAGAGTCTTCACTAAACTTAAGAAGAGTGAGAAGCAAACACAATTATACGAGGTGTAGAGTTTAGAACATAACATCTTCCTGAAGAAGGAATATAAATGTGAGGAAGGGAAGTAACCACAACTCTATGGAACTCTATAGAGTAGACAACCATGGCCAAAGAGTTTTCAGGGAGCTTAAGAAGACTGAGGAGCATATACAATAATCCAAAGTGCAAGGTTCAGAACACAACATCTTCCTAAAAAATAAAAATCATCATCATTAAGGAAAATAACCATAATAACAAGAATCTCTACAGTCAAGAAGACAATTATGGCCAAGCATCTACATAAGTAGCTACAGAGGAAGACCGAGGAGCAAACACAATAATACAAGGTGCAGAGTTTAGAACATAAGATCTTCCTAAGGAAGGAAACTAAATGTGAGCAAGAGAAGTAACTAGTACTCTATAGTGAAGACAACCATGGTCAAAGAGTCTTCAGGGAACTTAAGAAGACTGAGGAGCACATGCAATAAATTAAAGTGCAAAGTTCAGAAAACAACATTGACCTAAAAAGCAAACATCATCATTAAGGAAAATAACCAGAACTACAAGACTCTCTACAGTCAAGAAGACAACTACAGCCAAGAATCTATATAAGTAGCTACAGAAGAAGACTGAGGAGCAAATACAATAATACAAGGTGCAGAGTTTAGAACGCAACATCTTCCTAAAGAAGTAACCTTAATGTGAGTAAGAGCGGTAACCACAACTGTATGGAACTTTATAGAGAAGACAACCATGGCCAAAGAGTCTTCAGGGAGCTTAAGAAGACTGAGGACCAAATACAATAATACAAAGTGCAAAGTTCAGAAAACATCGTTCTGAAAAACAAACATCATCATCATTAAGGAAAATAACCAGAACTACAAGAATCTCTACAGTCAAGTAAACAATTACGGCCAAGATTCTGCATAAGTAGCTTCAGAGGAAGACTGAGTTGCAAACACAATAATGCAAGGTCTAGACTTTTGGACACAATATCTTCCTACAAAAGTAACATCAATGTCAGTAATGGAAGAAACCACAACTCTATGGATCTCTACCATCGAGGAGACAACCATGACCAAAGAGTCTTCAATAAATTTAGGAAGAGTGAGAAGCAAACACAATAATACACGGTTCAGAGTTTAAAACATAACATCTTCCTAAAGAAGGGACCTAAATGTGAGAAGTAACCACAACGTTGTGGAACTCTATAGAGAACACAACTATAGCCAAGATCCTTCAGGAACTTACTCAAAAAACACTACACTTTTTGGCCCATATTCACAGCTCAATGGCTGGACAAGACTGAACCCAGCAGCAGGCAACTCTGGCCTATATGCTACCTGGGAAAATGAACAGGTGCAGCTAATTGCTGAGAAGCAGCTCACATATCCCACCACTAGAGGGACAATCAGATGATAAAAAAACTGCACATTAGTTTGATACCTGTTCACACCAGTATGCAGAAAAGCCACAGTATAATGCATGGGGAGATTGCACAATTGCAAATATACCAAAAAAACAACCACTCACATATCCTCAGTGCATGAGGGGGTGGTTGCTGGTACTACAGTTGCATATAAATAAGGTGATACAGAGGGGTGCCATAAATACAGATACGTTCAGGAACTTAAGACGACTGAGGAGCAAATACAATAATGTAAAGTGCAAAGTTCAGAACACAACTCTATGGAAGAAACCACAACTCTATGGGTCTGTGTACAATTAAGAAGACAACCATGGCCAAAGAGTCTTCAATAAATTTAAGAAGTAAGAAGCAAACACAATAATACAAGGTGCAGAGTTTAAAACATAACATCTTCCTAAATAAGGAATATAAATGTGAGAAGTAAACACAACTGTATGGAACTCTATAGAGAAGACAACCATGGCCAAAGAGTCTTCAGGGAGCTTAAGAAGACTGAGGAGCAAATACAATAATGCAAAGTGCAAAGTTTAGAACACAACACCTTCCCAAAAAACAAACATCATCATCATCATTAAGGAAAATAACCACAACTACAAGAATCTTCAGTCAAGAAGACAATTAGGGTCAAGAATCTGTATAATTAGCTACCGAAGAAGACCGCGGTGCAAAAACAATAATACAAGGTCCAGAGTTTTGTACATAATATTTTCCTACAAAAGTTAGATCAATGTCAGTAATGGAAAAAAACACAACTCTATGGTTCTGTACAATCGAGAAGACAACCATGGCCAAAGAGTCTTCAATAAACTTAAGAAGACTGAGGAGCAAATACAATAATGCAAGGTCCAGAGTTTAGAACATAACATCTTCCTGAAGAAGGAATATAAATGTGAGGAAGTGAAGTAACCACAATTCTATGGAACTCTAATGAGAAGCTTGATATGCTATCAAACAGGAAATTGGGAACACTCCTTTAACTATGGGAAAGTTTCACCCATGGACTTGTCTTCTCTGTTTGTAAATTGTGACTAAAAAGGGTCCACACCAATCATTGAAAATAGGATATGAAAAACATGAATTAAAGGAATTATCTGGTAACCCAAAAAATAAATATTTCAGATGTCCTGCCTGAGTCTTCATTCATGTCCTTGCTATGTTTTTCTCCCTGAAGAAGGAACATAAATGTGAGGAAGGGAAGTAACCACAACTCTATGGAACTCTATGGAGAAGACAACTATGGCCCAAACAACCATGGCCAAAGAGTCTTCAAGTAGCTTAAGAAGACTGAGGAGCAAATAAATTAATGCAAAGTGCAAAGTTCAGAACACAACATCTTCCTAAAAAACAACATCATCATCATCATTAAGGAAAATAACCCCAACTCTATGGATCTGTGCAATAGAAAAGTAGCTTCAGAAGAAGACTGAGGAGCAGATGCAATAATGCAAAGTGCATAGTTCAGAACACAACATCGTTCTAAAAAAACAAACATCATCATCACTAAGGAAAATAACGAGAACTACAAGAATCTCTACAGTTGATAAGACAACTACGGCCAAAAAGTCTTCATGTAGCTTAAGAAGACTGAGGAGCAAACACAATATCTTCCTACAAAAGTAACATCAATGTCAGTAATGGAAGAAACCACAACTCTATGGATCTGTACAATCAAGAAAACAACTCCTTTATGTAGAGAAGGAAGAAAACAAAGAAGCAACCACAATAATACAACGTCCAAATATCAACATCATTAAGGAAAATAACCAGAACTACAAGAATCTCTACGATCGAGAAGACAACTACGGCCAAGAAGTCTTCAAGCAGCAACAGAAGAAGTCTGAGGAGCAAATATAATGATTGGTAGTTGACCTTCGAACAAAGGTCTACAAGGTGCAGCTGTGAGGAGATACTGGGAGTTGTAGTTATACAACAACTGAAAGGCCATAGGGTGGAGATGACACAGTTGCAGCTTCTATGGGGCCCAATGAAGCCAAGAAAAGATCTGGCTTTTCCCTAGTTCTCCATGAATGATGTGAATCATTGGACTTATCCTTGGTACAGGTATAAGATAAAGAGGATTAGGAAAGCAGCTGAGGGTCCCACCAACCTTCTCTTCCATAAGGTGAGGGCTAAGTGTGGAGCCATACTGTCAAAGGTCACTGTTGAACATTGATTGTATAAACCAAGTTCGGGGGACACCCAAAACTCTACAAGCAAGAGGCAAAAGCAAGGCTTGTGCGGGAAGGAAGTCTTCTTGCCAAAACATAAAACAAATGGACCCTCAACTTTTTCACCTTTTTTTTCATGGGTCGTCCCATCCTAGGGAACAGGTTTTTAAAAGGTTCCCCCTTCAAAACGGGGGAATTGGGTTTCAGGCTTTGGAAATACTCCCCAAATTTTTTTCCCTATGAGAGTTCCGGGTTTAAAGGGGGGCGTGTTTTTCCATTTTTTTCTTTGAGGTTTGGGTTACAGGGGGGGCTGTTTTAGTGTTGAGCGATTATTATCGACAAAGTTAAAATCGGCATTTTTTATGTGAATGGGGTTTTTTTTAATTTCTTGCGTAATTTGGGTTTTAAAATCGAGAAACCATTTTATTAAAATATCGCCCTTTTTCCCTTGCGTTTCCTGTCTTTTTGGGGCCGGCCGAAAAATTTTAAGCTTCCCAAAATTTGGAGCGGGGGTGAGATGGTTGGGCGCCCGCCCTTGACTGGGAGGTTGGGGGTTTTACGATTGGCGGGAAAAATCACATGACCCTCTTTTTCCTTTGAAACCCCCTTTTTCCTGTTCATGATAAGTGTCTCTCGCGTCTCAAAGAAAAGGGGAGGGGTTGCGTCTGCGTGCCCAAAAAAAGGTTTTACCCCGAAAAAAAATTAAAAATTTTTCCTTCACAGGAAAAAACCTTTTGTATTAGCTGTACCCTTTTAAAACTTAGTTAGATCAAGTTTGGGAAGTTTTTAAAATGGTTAGGTAGAAAATTTTTTAAACCCCCTTAAGGACCCCCCAATTTTTGGCCCTTCCTGACACACCCCTTTTTTTTTTAAAATCTGCCCTTGCATTTTATGGGGAAAATTAACTTTTTAATGTTTTTAAACCTACCCACATGATTCAGAAAATTGTTTTTTCGGAAATATTGGGGCCTTAAAGTTAGTAAAAAATTTTTGGGCCCATACAAAACTCGTTTTTTTTTAAAAAATTTTAAAAAAATACCCGGGAAAAATTTTTTGGGAAAAAATTTTGCTTTTTTGGAAATTTCAAAAAATTTTCCTTCAAAACACAGACAGTAATAACACCCCAAAAAAAGTTTAAAAATCCCTTCTCCCATGTTTCTGTTTTTGGCAAAAATTTTTTTAAAAATTTTTTTCAATATTTTTTTTAGGGAATTTAAAGGGGGGATTTAAATTTTAAAAAGCAAATTTAAAAATTTTCAAGAAAATTTAAAACAAAATTTTTTTTTGGGCCCCATTTTCAGTTGAAAATTAAAAATTGAGGGCCCCTGAAATTTTTAAAAACCCCCAAAAAAAATCCCCCCATGTAAGAACCTCACCCTTAAAAGGTTTTTAAAAACAAACTTCAAAAAAGTCTTTTAAACCCTTTGGGTTTTTTCCACGGGAATTTAAAGGGAAAAAGGGGTGGTAAAAAAAAAACTAAATTTCTTTTTTTTGGGCCCAAATTTTTTTAAATTTTTAAATTATTATTTCATGGAATTTAATATATGCAAATTTAAAAAAACACAACTAAATATAATTTTTTCCCTAAGTCTGTTTTTTTTCAGAAAAAATATTATATGTGGACCTAGATTTTTTATTTGACTAAACCCAAAGGCCCAAATTAAAGGGAGCACCAACTGGATTTTGGGCCAAAAAATAAATTTCTTTTTTAACTTTGTATGGGTTCCCAAATATCGGGTTTGCTGACACCTAAAGGTCCCCAAAAAAACTAAAAAACACCCCAAAAAAAGCCCTTTAAATTAAGAAACTACCCCCCCTAAAGGGGGAATTCTTTGAAAGGGGTTTTTTGTGAGTTTATTGACCCCACGGGTTTTTCCCACAAAATTTTCCCGGAATCCGGTTGTGAAAATAAAAAATTACAATTTTTCCCAAAAAAATTTGCACTTTTAACCTGAAATTTTTCTTTTTCACAAAAAAAGGGGGGGGAAAAAAAGCCCCCCAAAAACCTGCCCCCAATTTTTCCTTCCGGTAAGGAAATCCCCCCAATTTTTGGGTCAAAAAACAAATATGGGGAAAGGGTTTGTCTTAGAAGGGAAGGAGCGCTTTTTTGGGGGCTTGGGAGGGGCAAAATAAGCTGGACTGGCTGGGGGCCCTCATTTTTCCCCTTTTGGGAAAAACCCCCCAAGTTCCAAAAAGGAAAAAAATTTACCCAAAATTGACCCCATTTTGGAAATACAACCCCCCCAGGGGAATTAACTGGGGGGTTAAGTGTGCTTTTGGGACACTAAAAAGGTGATTTTTTTATAGATAATGCATTTAGGGGTAAAAGGGTAAAATCAAAATTACCCCCTGAAATTTATTCCATACCTTTTAAACAATAACACGGCACCCCAAGCGAAAAATTAAAAATTAAAAATTCCCCAAATTTTTTCTGAAGGGTCCCCGTTTAGGGACACCCCAAAAATGCACCCTGGGAATTTTTGGCCCCCCCCCTAAAACACGCCATGGAAAAGGGACATAGAAAATTTATGCGCTTAAAAAAGGCCTATTTTGTTTGAAATAAACAGCATGCCCTGACAATTGTACATGCGTGAGGGTAAAACAAAAGTTAAAAAACCCCCCTAAAGTAAACCCCATTTTAGAACGTACACCCCTAAAGGGAAAAATTTTTAAAGGGGGTGTAATTAAAATTTTTGAACAGACGGGTTTTTTAATAAAATTTTTTCACGACTTTTTACAAAAGGCTTAAGAAAGGAAAAAAATGCAAACTGCTTTTATGCTTTAATTGCCATCTTGTCTGCACAAATAACGGGGCAACCCTTGCGCAAAATTGAAAAATTAGGTCCCCCAATTTTTTGCCATGTCCCCCCGTTCTAGGCCCCCCCAAAAAGGGTCCCCAAAAAATTTGGCTGCCCCCGGGAAACACCCCAAGGGAAAAGGGGAAAATGGAAATTTGCGCCCCGACAGGCCTAGTTTGCTGAAAACCGCATGTCCGGGAAAAATTGGGTACTTTGCTGTGATTTTAAAAAAAAAAATTAAAAACACCCAAAAGTGCCCCATTTTTAAAAACGAAAACACCCCCAAAAGGAAAATTTTTTTAAAGGGGTGAAAATTAAAATTTTTTTAACAGACAGGTGTTTAAAAAAATTTTATTCACACTTTAAATTGTGCGTTACAAAGGAAAAAATGCAAAACGGGATTTTTCCCCCGGACGTCCCCATGAAACCCGAAAAAATTAAAATCTTTAAGGAAAGGTTCGGTGCTTGGGGAAGGGGTTTTGCAAATAAAAAAAAAAGTTTTAAAAGAATGCCCCCAATAGTAACCCAATAAAACGTGGGGTAAATTTTGAAAATTCTTTTAGCAGGGGCCCGGGTTTTTTAGGGCAGGTTTCGAAAATGATAAGTTGTATTTTTCTGATTCCCCTTCTGTAGCAAACTCTGCATTTTTTTTTGTGTCCAAAACCTTTTTCCCAGGGGAAAGGGAAATTTCATTGGGGAAATGCTAAAACCGGGTACAATACGGGGACGTAAAAACCCAGAATGGGGGCCCCCTCCCCTTTTTTTTCCCCCAAAAACGTCGCCTTTATTCCCTTCCTTGGAATTTAAAAACCCCCTTTGTTTGGGGCCTGTACAAGGGGAAAAAAAAAAAAAGGGGTTGAAAAAATTGCCTTTTGCAAAATTTTCCACGGCCAGTTTTTTTGTCCCAACACCTTGGTCTTTCCGTGCGGCATTTTATGGTTCAGCAACTGGTCCGAAAGGTTTTACCCCTCCCATTTTTCCGATTGTAATCCAGAATACGGGTCGGGTTGTGGGCGACTTTTAAACCGTACCCCCTTCGGGCAGGGGTTTGCTGGGCGTGCCCAGGTGGAAAATTTAAAAAGGGAAGCCCTCTTTTTCCTTTTGTTTTTTTCCAAAAAGAGGTAACCGCGGGATTGGGACCTGCTTTCCCCCTTTGGGGAGCAATTGACCAAAAAAGGGTTTTTTGGGGGGAGTCCCCTCGGGTTTTTTTCCCCAACGGGAGGCAGGCTGCGGTACGTCGGGCAGCGGGGATTTGGGAAAAAGGGGGAATTTGCTGGTGAAAAAGTTTTTTCACGTAGAGGTGGAAAACCTTTATCCAGCAGTGGGGCCCCAAATCCCACACTTTTTTTTTTTCCCACTAATTTTTTGGGGGAAGGGGGGGCATTCGGGGGCACAATTGGCTGCCCTTTTCCCATTCCCGAAAAATTGAACTGTAAGTGTCCCCCGGAAGGTATCTCACCCAGTTTTAAATTTTAAAACCCCGTATCGTGCTCTTTTTGCGGGGCAGGTACTGGGAAAAAATTTGAGCCCCCCCTTTGAAGATTTGGGAGGGACTTTTAAAAACCCCAAAAGAAATTTCTCAGGGGTATAGACCAAAAAAAAAATTTGGCACTGAAGTGGGAAATTTAACGGGGCCGGGATTTTAAATATAAGCGGCCCATAGGTGGGGTTGTCAGGGGGGGGACAGGGAATTATCTGCGTAATCCAAAAATTTTGGGGATTTTTTTCCCAAAACGTTTTGGGCCCTTTTGCGTCCCGGGAAAAATTGGAGGTTTTTAAAAATATGTAAAGCCCTCCAATTTTGGGCCGGGAAACCCCCGGGCTTTTTTCACTATTCCCCTTTGTGCGAAGAAGGCCCAAAAGGGTATCATTTTGGGCAGATCAAAGGGGGGGCCATGGCAAAATGAGGGACTGGGGTTGGGGAAAAAAAGGGGCTGGGGCATAGAGGTTACGGTCCCCACAATGACTCAAAAGATTCAGAAAAAAGACTTTAAAAAAATTAATTCGTGGGGCCCTGAAAGTGTCGTTACGGACTCCAGGGGGGGGGGCCCCCAAAAGGGCCGGGGTTTGTGGCTGGTAATTATCTGGGGGGGGGAGTCCATATGGGGGGCCCTACTTTGGGGGGTTAACCCCTTCTGACCTTCGGGGCGGGGCTACCCGGGGGGGACCCCCCATCAGCGGAAAGGGGGACTCGGATGTTCGGAATGACGAACCCCGTAAACTCCTCGTCCGAAAACAAATGACGGACTCCCATCCCCCGGCCCGGATAAACGTTAGCCTCCCCCACGAGAAGCTGGGGGCATTTTTATTTTTTTTTTGAAGGGGCGGTAAAGTGTAGGTGCTTTAACACGGTTTTGTGAAGGGGGGGGGGTTGGGGCTTTAAAAATTTGTTTTTGGGAAATTTTTTTGTTTTAAATAAAAAAAAAGAAAATTATAAAAAAAAAAAAAAAAAAATAAATCAAAAAAAGGGCGTTTAAAAAAAAAAAACTAAACCCCAAAAAAATTTTAAAGGGAAATTCCCAAAAAAGGAAAAATTTTGAAGCGTCCGTTACTTGAAACAAATAAAAAAAAATTCGTTCAAAATTTTTAAAAAAAAAAAACCCTCCCCAAAAAAAAAAAACTGTTCTTTTGCAAAAAAAAGAGGGGTAAAAACAGTGACGTGTGCATGATTTGTGCCAGGAGCAGCGAACAGCTAAAAAAAATTAAAACCCCGAAATAACAAAAAAAAAACTTGGATGCCGATCATGATGTAAATCAAGGTCAGCAATCAGGGGCACAGGGCGCACAGCTGCGGGGTCAAAGAAAAAAAAATTCCCCCCCTGCAAAAAAAAAAAAAATCAGCGCTGATTTAAATGATGCGTCCTAATCAGCGCTGATTTTGGGGCGGGGGTTACGCAGTATTGGCCCCCTTTAAACCGTGCGCAAAAAAAATGTAAAAAAAAAAGGGTGGGAAAAAAGGGTTTAAAAAAAAAAGGAAAAAAAAAAAAGCCTGTACCCCTAAAAAAAAAAGCTGATTAAGGGGAAAAAAACACTAATCCCGCGTCGAGGACAGGAAGCTGAAAGCTGTCTGTGCTTAAAACAGGGCCAGACTCCCCATTCGCCACGCAACCCCCCAACGAGGAGGGGCGCACAGACAAGGGGGCTCCCCAGGGGGGAACCAAAGATCCAAGGGAAACAACCCCAAAAAGGAAAAAGCGATTTCCCACTGGAAATTTTTAGCCCCAAAAAAACCCCCCAGGGGCAGGTACGCAGAAAGGGCAAACCCCCTTTCTCGCTCTTCCTGAACCCGGGAAATTTTGGGGGGCCCCAAAGGGGGGTTTTGTCGTTTCTGTAAAAAAAGGGAGGCAAAGGTGCGATTGGGCCCGGGCGGCAATGGCCCGGGCCAAAAAGCAGCCCGGGGCGGTGGTTTCCGCAACCAACGGGCCCCATTTTTTTCACGGATGGTTTATTGGTTTCTGCCCTAAACAGCACCAATCACCTCGTTTCCCTAAAAGCCAGCGGGGTGCAAACGCGTCGGCCCTATTTGAAAATGCCGAAATTTGGGTGTTCTGATTTGAACACCAATGGGAGCGTCGCCGGTGCGGGGGGGCAACGCTGCGTGCCTGGGAAATGAGGGGAAAAACGGTCGGGTGTCAAAACAGAAACCACTTTCCCCCCGGCCCCCCCAGACTTTTTTTGGGGTGGCCGGGGATTGCCAGGAAAGATCCATATGTCCCCGGGTGCGTGAACCCCCAAACGAACCCGGCTATGGATACGGCCAAGGGCGTGAAAGGGGTTTTTTAGGGGCCCTTGCAGTGATTGTTGGCTATTCGCCTCTCTTTAAAATATTGTGTGGTTTCTAAATGCCTGTATTGCTCCTTTTAAAGTATTGTGAGGTGCTTTCATGATTTTGGGGGGTCCCCATGGCCTCTCTACAGTACAGTGGTTTGGTTTTAAATACATGTCCGGGACGCCTTTTTACATTTAAATTTGTGAGGTGCAAGCAGTGATTGTTGGTCCCATAGGCCTCTTATAGTAAGTGTGGGACTACTTTTCCCGTACTGCTCTTCTGGGATTAGTGAGGTGCATGCAAATGAAATTTGGGGGTCTAAAAGCGCCTCTTAAAGTACAGTTGGGGGTACTACTTTTTGCACTGAATTTTCATGTATTTGTGAGGTGCATGCGTGATTGGTGGGTTTTTGCACCTCTCTAAGTACATGTTTGGGAATAGTGGCCTGCATCTCTTTCATTTTTTTAGTGAGGTGCATTCCCCCAGTCCCCGTTATTGTTTTTTGTTTTGTTTTATTTATGTTTTTTTTTTTAGAAGGTTTCAGCCCTTCAAAAAAAAATACAAAAAAAAAAAACACTAAAAAAAAAACAATAACGGCGCAAAATGGGAATTGAAATTATAAAATTGCCGGGAAAAAAGAAATTAAAATTATGTAAACTTTCTTTTGGTCAGCTTTAAACCACCAATCAGAATGGAGCGACAGGGACCTTTTAAAACCTTTGCAGGAGTATTGAAAAATTAAAAAAGGGACGAAGTGGCCCTTTTATTATGGGGAGTTTTGACCAATCAGAATAGGACGAAGGGCCCATTATAATTTTGGAGAGGTATTGACCAATAAAATTAAAAGGGGGACAGTTAAAAATCTTTTTTAAAAAGGCGAAAAGAGCTGATTGGTTAGCCCAGGCGGCAGTTAAAATCCACCAATCATTTTTGGGTCTATTTTGAGTGGAGAAAAGAAGGGCGCGATAGAAGGGGCCCAAAATTATTATGTCTTGGGGAAAAAAAATTTTCCGATTGGGCGATTATTTTTGGGGCCAATGGGAGAGCGAGCGACGCTCCATGGGTTTTCTAAGCAATCGAATTAAACGTACAGGCCGAAATCAAAAAAGATAAAACGCCGAAGTTGTACCGTTTGTAAAAAAAATGATCAAAAATGGGGCTAACAAAAAAAAAAATAAAAATGAAAATTTTTTGAATTTTATTTTTTAGTTTCAGGATTTGAATTACTGATTTCCCGGGAATTTCTAAAACCCAATCCATGTAGCGCGGTCTCGGCGACAAACGCGTTTTCGGGTTTTTATTGATTTTATTTATAGAAGGTTTGAGTCTTATCTGATAATAATTTTTCACTAATAAAAAAGATTTTTTGATTCATACTTCCATGCCTGAGTACGAAAAAGCCCCCTCCCCCCCAGAAACGCCCACACCGCGCCCATTGCACGCCCCTTCATGTTAGGCACAGTCGAAAGTGGCGAAGTGCCTAACACCGCATCCCTGCGTCCGACAGTGGATTCGGGCCGGTGAGGCGCAGAAAACAGGCGCAACTCCCGATCATACATGTCACCCTAAGTGAGGTCCCAATTTTTCGATACACTGTGTATAAAGTCCATGATCCCAGAAGTTTATATCCTCGATATTTATGTGATCACACGGTCTGTATTTGATCAGACCGTTAGTAGTTTGATTGTGTTTAGGTGGTCTGCAGATTGGCTGTGATCAGATTGTCATAGATCTGATGTGAAACCAAAGGGCAGTGGATTGATGTGATGATTGTCAGTAATTGGATTATTCAGATTGTCAGTAAAATTTTTGATGTGATCATTCTGTCAGTAGATCTGATGTTGATCATTTGTCAGTAGCTGATTGATCAAATTTTCATTAGATCTATGGATCAGATGTCAGTAGATTGATGTGATGATTGGTTGGGAGATTGTAGGATCAGACGGGCAGGATTGGATGTGATTTATGGTAGTTTTTTGGATATTGGGATTGTCAGAGATTTCAGTATGTCAGTAGATTGGATGTGATTATGGTTGTTAAAATTGCATAGGATCAGAATGTCAGTAGATTGGATGTGATTGTAGGTTGGTAGATTGCATAGGATCAGAAATGTCAGTAGATTGGATGTGATTGTAGGTTGGTGATTGGATGGGATCAGACTGTCAGTAGATTGGATGTGATTGTATAGTTGGTAGATTGGATTGGATCAGATTGTCAGTAGATTGGATGTGATTGTATAGTTGGTAGATTGGATGGAATCAGATTGTCAGTAGATTGGATGTGATTGTATAGTTGGTAGATTGGATGGGATCAGATTGTCAGTAGATCGGATGTGATTGTAGGGTTGGTAGATTGGATGGATTAGATTGTCAGTAGATTGGATGTGATTGTATAGTTGGTAGATTGATAGGATCAGATTGTCAGTAGGTTGGATGTGATTTGTAGTTGGTTAGATTGCATAGGATCAGATTGTCAGTAGGTTGGATGTGATTGTATGGTTGGTAGATTGCATGGATCAGATTGTCAGTAGTTGGATGTGATTGTATGGTTGGTAGATTGCATAGGATCAGATTGTCAGTAGATTGGATGTGATTGTATGGTTGGTAGATTGGATCAGATTGTCAGTAGATTGGATGTGATTGGATGGTTGGTAGATTGGATCAGATTGTCAGTAGATTGGATATACTCAGGTGGTTCGCAGATGTGATGGAGCTCTGGGTTGGTGCCACATTGTCACACAGGTAACCTGTGACCACAGACAGTACTGGCGCCCGGCTTCCCATGTGCTGACGCTTGTAGGACTCATCCTGGGGTCACCACCTTCTGACCGCCCTCCTCTCGCCACAGACAGGCTCCAGGCTCTCACCATTGGATTGGTCACAATTGGGGTCACCGTCGGATCCATTGTGACCTATAAGTACTGGATGAGAAGACCCGAGCCCCCGAGATAACATGAGCTGATTGTGGAAGAGCTTGAAGCCAGGGTGTGACCCCCCCCCCCCCCCCAAAACAAAGAGGCAAGACCCGGGGTCCCCGGAGCCCCCCGCTGGAAAATCTCAGCTGCTTCCCCCCCTCCTCCAGACCCGTGCCCGGGGCCCCCCGACTGTCAATAAGCTGCTTCCCTCCACCCTCCTCCAAGACCCCGGGAGTCCGGAGCCATCAGACCTGGTCACATCTCAGCTGCTTCCTCCACCCTCCTCCACGAGCCCGGGGGTCCCTGAGCCACGAGACCTGGTCTCCTCTCAGCCGCTTCCTCCACCCTCCTCCAAGACCCCGGGTGTCCCGGAGCCCCCAGACCTGGTCACATCTCAGCTGCTTCCTCCACCCTCCTCCTGCCTCCAGAGATTCCTACTCGTCCGAGCTGCTTGGTCCCTGCTAAAGGACCATGTCCTGCTAAACCTTGTCAGATCTGTGGGAGGCTCTGGGATTGCTCCAGAGAAGCTTCTCTCTCCCAGAGTCTACACATATGGACAGAGAACAGGTTTCAGGAAGTTCCCCTCAAATCCACCAAGATTCAGTGTATGTTCAGATCTACTCAGACCCCCCTGGATTGCAGGTACATTCCCATCTATTCGCAGATCACAAGCTTCATTTCCTTCCCGTTTCATATTCTTTTCTTTCACATAAATAAAGCTTTTTTATTATTTGATGTCGCTTTGATTATTTGCATCGTGTGGAAAATGGATAAATATATTAATGTAGGAAGAAAGATACAGGATGGATGGAGGGATATGGGAGAGATAGAAAGATACAGGATGGATGGAGGGATATGGGAGAGATAGAAAGATACAGGATGGATGGAGGGATATGGGAGAGATAGAAAGATACAGGATGGATGGAGGGATATGGGAGAGATAGAAAGATACAGGATGGATGGAGGGATATGGGAGAGATAGAAAGATACAGGATGGATGGAGGGATATGGGAGAGATAGAAAGATACAGGATGGATGGAGGGATATGGGAGAGATGAAAAATACAGGATGGTGGAGGGGGAATGGGAGAGATAGAAAGATAGGATGGATGGGGATTT
>JAODAL010038207.1:0-39484 GCA_025379985.1 Phyllomedusa bahiana
ATATCCCTTTAAGGGGGTTGTATTTTCCCCAAAATGGGGTTTTTTTAGGGGTTTTTTATTAAGTTTTAAGCACCTTGGGGCCTCTTCAACCTGAAAGGCGCCTAAAAAAATTGCATTAAAAAGGAGACCCCAAGTCCAGTAGGTGCCCCTCCTATCGGGGGCTTTTTGGTTGAGCCAAATAATGCACAGGGCCCATATAAATTTCTAAAAACGGCAGACCGGGGAAATGAATTACATTTTTTTTTAACCTAGCATATTTACCGTATTCCATGAAAATGGAAAAAATTTTTAAAAAATCTGCAAAAATAGTAAATTTTTAAAATTTTCACTCCACTTTGTTTTAAAATTTTTGGAAAACCAAAAGGGTTAACAAACTTCCTAAACACTTTTTGTAATATTTTTAAAAGGGGTATAGTTTTTTAGAAGGCGTCATTTATGGGCATATCAACTGCGGCCCCCTCAAAGCCAGTCGAACTGGAGGTCCCTAAAAAAAATGTAATTGAAATTTTCTTGAAAATGTGAAAAAAATTACTACTAAATTTCAAACCCCTCTAAGGAAAAAAAAAAGGAAAAATTTAAAAATAATGAAACCCTAAGGGGGACAATGGTAAATCAGTTAAAAAATTTTTTTGTGGTAAAAATTTAATCTGCCTTGCACGCAGAAATTTTTGAATTTTATAAATCACAGATTTTAAAATTTTTCATAAAATTTTTAATTTTCAAAAAAAACAACTTGTAGGATAAAATTTTCACTAACTTAAAGCAAAAAGTTCCCCGGGAAAAACAACTCAAACACATGGAAGGAAAAAGTGTCAAAAAGTTATTCCACAAAAAGTGACACATCGAATTTTAAAAAAAATGGCGTTCAGTAAGGCCAAAAGGGGCTGGCCTTGGGGGGGGTTTAAAAGGGAAATTTTCCACAGAAAAAATTAATTTAAAATGGGGCCAAAAAAAAAATTTATCAGCTAAGTTTCTTTTTCCCTCTTGCCCTCCCCCCCTCACAAAATAAAAAAAAATGTGTGGGGTAACGGGAAAAAAATCAAGGTGCCTTTTGTTTTATGATTTTTATTGTTTTTGGGGATTTATGCAAAAAGCATACATTGACGAACTGGGGACTTAAAAAAAGGGGGCACATTATCACCACAAAAAAATCCCTACACCAAATGTTATGACCAACCATAAGCAAAAAAAAATCCAATATATCAATATAAAAGTCCTAAAAACCGAATATCACTACCAAAAGTACAAACAACACTGTCATGACCAAATCAATACCCAAAAAATAAAAGGACCAGGTATAAAACCACCCCCCTATCATACTTATAATGACTAATACCTCATACTATAATGATCAAATCAAAACCAAACCAATAAACCAATAACAACAATAAGAAGGACAAAAGAATACCGCCAAGCATGACAACAATCATCACCCTAAGGAGACTGAATAAAACCCTTGTACGTTACTGAATAAAGCCATTACACAAGACTATTATGCCCAAAACTGACCTAATGGGGATCCCATGTACACAGGCCTGCAGACGTATGTTACCTCCCTCTTGCCGATTTCAACTTTTTTCGTATTGTCGCTTTCCCACTGCCATACTCGCCCGCAGAATTTACCACAAGATATGTTAGACTGCAAACCAGGGCTGGGCAACTAATTTTTCCATGGGACCGCATGTGAAAGTGGGATGGCTTTAGAGGGCCGGACTAATAAAAAAAAAAAAAAAAAAAAAAAAACAAGGTAAACGGGGAAAAATTTGTTTTGGGGGGTTTATTTTTTTGGGGAAAACCCATTTTACCCTCATAAAGGGAGTAAAATACACTCACCGGCCACTTTTTTGGTACACCTGTCCAACGCTCATTAAAACTTAATTTTAATCACCCAAACACAGGGGCGGCAACTCAGTTTATTTAGGGATGTAACAGGTCAAGACAAACTCCGAGTTCAAACCAGCATCTAATTTGGGAAGAAAGGTGATTTGAGTGCCTTTGAAAAGTGGCATGGTTGTTGGGGCCAGAAGGGCAGTTGAGTATTTCAAAACTGCTGATCTCCTGGGGTTTTCACGCAAACCATCTCAGGGTTTTTTCAGAGAATGGTCCGAAAAGAAAAAACATCCAGGAGCGGCGTCCTTGGGCGGAAATGCCTTTTTGTTTCCAGAGGCAAAGGGAATGGGCAACTGGTTTTAGCTGATAGAAAGGCAACAGTGACTCAAAACCCACCCTTTACAACCAAGGTAGGCAGAAGAGCATCTCTGAACGCCGTACGGCGAACTTTGGGGAGAGGGCACAGCACAGAAGCCACACCGGGTCCCACCCCTTTCAGCAAAAAACGGGAAACGAGGCCCAAATTTTCCCCAAGTCATCGAAATGGACAGTAGAAATTAAAAAAAATTCCCCTTCTGATGAGTCTCGATTTCGTGCAACATTCGTGGTAGGGTCGAATTGGCGTCAACAACATAAAAGCATGGATCCTCCTGTTTGAAACAACGGTTCAGTGGTGATGGTGGTGTCAGGTGTGGGGAAAATTTTTTTGGGACTCTTTGGGCCCCTTGGTACCAATTGAGCATCGTTGAACACCTTTGGGAAACTATGCCACGAAATTTAGGCAGTTTTTAAGGCAAAAAAGGGGGGCCCAAACCCGTTACTGCTGGTGTACCTAATAAAAGGGGCCGGGGGGTTTAGATACGTCCCCAGTAAGGCGGGATAAAATTTTTCCCCAGGAAGGCAGGTATATAGGTCCCCACAGGCGTATATAGTTTAAAAGGTCCCCACGGGAGATATATAGGCCCCACAGGGATATATAGATAAAGTCCCCCCCGGCAGTTATAGAAAGGGCCCCACAGCAATATATAGAAAATGTCCACCAAAAAAAATAATAACACTAATCTCCCCTCTCCTCTTTCCCTTCGAGCGGTTCCTCTTGGCCTTTATGAACCGCACAGTGTTTTGGCGAGGCGCCCGCTGCGCCCCCTGAGCACCCCACTAAAATAGCACCATTGAGAGGTACTATCCCTTTGTTTTTAAATACTTTGTTTTAATCACTCAGTACCAGATTGGGAATGGGCAAATTTTTAAAAAATTTCATTCGGTCATTCGCCAATTTTACGACAAAAAAAAAATTGGGGTCCAATTTAAACTTCGGGACAAAAATGCTTTTAAAAAGCAGCTTTTCCAGGCTCCCCAAGAGACTGCGGGTCCCTTTTAAAACCCTTGTCCCATCTTAAATTCAGAGGGAGCTTGGTTGGGTCTTCAACAACTTTTTGTTTTTTAGAAAGACACGCCCCATGACTGCCGCCGCTTTTTAGAATCGCTTAAATTTTAAAAAAAATTCCCCCTGGGCATTTAAGGGGAGGTAAAAATAAACCAAAAAACTCAACGGGGGGGGTAGCCGGGATAAAGAAATTGCCAGCGAAAGCGGGAAAAAAACAAGCTGAGAGCTCAGGGTGGCAACCTTTATTGACGAGTGGGGAGGTGACGGGGCAGCCACAGCAGCTGAGGTCAGGCAGTGCCCCAATGACATTTGGAGGTGGAAAAAACGGGGGAAAGGGGCCACAGAGGGCACAATGACTGAGAGCGGAGGCCCGGGCGGCGCACATGGGGTCAGGCAGTACACAATGACACAGTGTGGAGGAAAACGGCAAAAGCCACGCAGCAGCATGAGGTCAGAAAGGGGGCCAACAATAAAACCCCGGGGTGGGGGGACCCCGGGCCAGCAGCCACAGCAGCAGCATGAGGTCGAAAGGGGCCCAAATGACACAGGGGTGGGGGACACGGCAGCACCCACAGCAGCAGCAAGAGGTCAACATTGGCACAATGACATTCGGGAGGGGTAAAACGTATTGGGCCAAAAGGTGGCAAAATCACACAGTGTAGAGGTCAAAAAAAGCAGAAAGTATAAAGGTCGGGGCAGTGGCAAAAATAAAATTCTGGAG
Source organism: Phyllomedusa bahiana (assembly GCA_025379985.1). Classification (NCBI taxonomy): domain Eukaryota; kingdom Metazoa; phylum Chordata; class Amphibia; order Anura; family Hylidae; genus Phyllomedusa; species Phyllomedusa bahiana. The sequence continues at coordinate 3,939 of JAODAL010038207.1, forward strand.
GTGGCAAAACAGGGGGAAGCCCAAAAAGTCCCACAATGACTGAAAAGCGGAGGCCCGGGCCCAAAGAAGCAAAAAAGGTCGGGGCAGGGGGCCCAATAAAATTTTCTAAGGGGGAAAAAAACCAGGATTTGGCCACAGAGTGGCAAAAATGCCCTGGAGTGGGGTCAAAACACAGCAGTATGGGGTCAGACTTTGGCACAATGACTTTTGGGGTGTGGAAAAACAGTTTTAAAGGCCACAAGGGGCCCAAAATTCACCAGTATAGAGGTCACAGCAGCTTTCGAGGTCAGGCGTGGCAAAAATGACATTTTTTGGGGGTTTGGCAAAACAGTATTAGGCCACAGTTGGAAACAATGACACAGTTTGGAGGCACGGAGGAGTCACAGCCCCCCAGCATGGGGGTGAGAGAGTGGAACAAGGACATTCTGGAGGGGGCCCAAAACAGGGGGGAACCCACAGAGTGGCACAATGACTGAGACAGAGGTCACGGGGGGCAGCAGCATGGGGTTTCAGGCAGGGGGCAAAATTTGACACAGGGGTGGAGGACATGGCAGCACCCAAACAGCGCAGCATGGGGTTCAGACAGGGGAAAATGACAAATTTAAGGTGGAAAAAAAAAGGAGTAGGCCACAGAGTGGCACAATGACAGGGGTTTGGGGGTGTCGGGGGGAGGGAAAACAGCAGGAGGTCGAGAGAGGGGGCACAATGACACAGTGTGGATGTCACGGCAAATAACAGAAAGCAGCAGCATAAAGGTCATAGATTTTTTGGGGTTTGGGTGGCAATACCATTCCATGGAAAAGGTTTGGGGGTAGGCAGAGGGAAAACGGGGCAGCAGATTGTGGCTTTTCCCGGGCCCGGGTTGGGGGGATCAGTTAGGGGCCCGGGGGGGAGGGCGGGTTTTTGGGAACCAAGACTGAGGGGCCAAACATTGGTGTGGGGAAATCCTGGCCGTCCACGCCGGGATTCATTTTGGGGCCCAAAGGTCAGTGGGTCCACTTTTCCCCGGGGACAAGGGGTTTTCCCCCTTGGGGTAACGATGGCCCCCCCCGCACGGGAACACCCCCCCTCGGATGAAAACACTACGGGCCCGGGGGCAGGACGTTCTCCATTTCAAACTGGGAAAGGGTTGGGGGCCAAAAAATCCAGTTTGGCTGCCCAGTGGGTCCAACGGATCTTCTAATTTGAGGTGGCAAAAGTCCCCTCCAAGTGGGCCTAAATTTTGGGTTTTGGTTCAGGGACTGCCCCAAAGGTCCTGATGCTGTTTGCTGGCGCCCCCCTCCTAAATAGGCGGGTGGGAAGAAGTGTTTCATCATTGACTCCAGACTTAGGTTACTACTGATGGAAGCTGGTACTGCCCCTGCCCCCCCCCCTTTCCCCCCAGCAGCCCCCGGGCAGTAGTACGGGGGAGCGCTGAGAACACCCCGGCCCACCCCCCCTTCAGAGGAGGGACATGCCGCACAAGGAGCGGGCAACGTTAGGGGGAGGTTTTCCCCTTTTAGAAATTTTGATTTTTGTCCTCCCTCTCAAAACCCGGGAAAAAAGGCTCCCATTTTGCCCCGGTCCGAGGGTCCAAAAAAGGGTGGAGACCAGAAGTTCCCTCTCCCGGATGCTGACTATTCACCCTGCCCACTACCCAGACAAATAAGCATGCTGGGGGGCCATCTGCCAAGTGACTCCGGGGGGCTCCCTCCCCTCCTTTTCCCCTTTGAATACTGCCCGGTGTTTGGGGGGTTTCATCCCCTTTAAACTTCCTCACCCTCCACCCACTTCCTCCAGCTGCTTTGGTCCCCCCTCTCTTTCCCCCTGTTTTAGAAAACCCATTTCATTTCACCAAAACAAGGGGCTTCCTAAATTGCCCCTCCTCCCCCTTCTCCCCTCCTTTTCCCAGCCCCCCCGGGACTCATGGGGCCCGAGATGTAGTCGCCAGTCTCCAGCCCCCTGCCCAGACAGATTTTTCAGAAATCTGTTCCAGGACATAAAGCTTTTGGAATGAGGGTTATTAAACCCCGTAGCCCTTTGGCACGGGACAAATAAGTTCCTCCCGAAGGGCCCTTTCAAAAAACAGCAGGTGTCACATGAGCTCCCAAAGGCTGACATCAAAGTTAAAAGGGGAGTATTTTCTGTCTGCCGGGATCATCAAAAACGTTAATGGCCTTTCCTTTTCATAAAGTGGGCCCAACATGTGCAGGGGGGAAATTCCGCGGGGGGAAAACACGCTTATCAGGTGTTTTTTGGGAAGGCCTTTCCCTGCCTCCCCCAAACTCGGGGAGGGGTTCCGGTCCAATGGATAAAGTCCCCATGCACAGTTTTTTGGGCCATTTTCAAAAATGCTGAAGATCGATGGAAGACTTCAGGAAACCGTTTACAACTAGATTGAACACGTGCGCCATGCGGGCGCATGGCCATCCCTCCTCGGGCAGCGCGGCCCAAATTTTTCCCCCTTTGGCCCCGTCCCCCGGGGGTTTTCCGATTTGCATTTGGCGGGGGAAAAAGCCACACACGATTTCTTGCTCTGACGCGGAGCAGTTCCTCCCCGGGGTTTTGACTTCTTTTCCCCCGAGGAAAGGGCCGGGGTGTAAAACCCTGCGTGACCCCCCGCGGGCCCTCCCACATGTGGTATGATGGAGCAGTATTTTTTGGAGCCTGAGATGGTGGGGGATGGTGGAGGAGGAGGAGGCGGACATGGCGAGGTGCAGCAGTTTGACAACGTGATGGAGATACGGCTTTCCCCTGCCCCAAGTTTTTTGGTGTGTTTGGGCGGGGAAGCACTTTCCCCCCGGGTGGGCCTTTAAAGGACATATACGGGGCCCGGGGAAACCTTTTTTTAAAGGTTACAGCTCCAGAGGGTCCGCGCTGCCGTGCCCCTTTGGGAAAAAAACCAAATTAACTCAAGACTGGCCCCCCTTTCCGGGTTTTTAACATATTTATGAAGGGGGGTACTCCCTTTTTTGGAAAAGAAATTACGGTTTGGGAAAACTCTCCATCTCGGCTCGGAAAACAAGCCATTGGGTTCTCTGAATGGTGCAGAGTCCACCATTTGGAAAAAAGAGGGACTGCAAAACCAACAACTTGGACAGGAGAACGGGCCCGTTTGCTGCATTTTTGGAGGTTGGACGCATACTGTTGTCTCTTTCCCAATCGCCTCGCTGAACATTTTGCTGGCCCATATAGGGGAAGGAGCAGGAGCATCTGGACCGGGAATGATGGGCAAAGAAAACAGCTTCCTTCCCGCAGGGGGGGTGGGAAACCTTGGGTGGCTGCAATTGGCCATGCGTGCCACTGGGGGCTGTGCTGCTGCTGTTGCTGCGGGGGGCAGGAGGGGCCACCACATCTGAGCTACGTTTTTTTTCCCAAAGGGCCCCCGGATGGTGACGCTGCATGTGTTTTACGCAGGGCCGTGGGCCAACCTTAGCTCCCTGGCCCCGCTTCACTTTTTTCCCCCCAATTCTACATATACCCCAAATTTGGGTCCTCCCATGTCCCTTTGCAAAGAAATGCCACCCGCCGGTTTTCGGGTTTTACCGGCCCAAAGTCCGGGATGATGGGCTACTGGGCCCCCACTGCCCCCGCTGAGCCCCCCGCCGCTACTTTAATTTGGGCCCGCAAAGCGGGTTTTTTTACCCCGGGCCGCTTTGGGTCCCGAAAATCCATTTCTGCTTCCTGGGTGACTCACGGCCAAATGACCCACTTGCCGCTGCGCTGGGTGCCTTAAGCACAACTGACCCCTTTTCCCGACGGGTTTATGAAACCCCCTTTCCTCACCCGGCTCCCAAAAATGCGGGGCGGCTACATCATCATCTATTTGTGTTTCATCGCACCCGCTGTCCTCATCACCGGTCTTGGATGCCCAGGCTGACCTCTCCAAAATTTAACCTCCCCTGCCCCTCTCCACATCAAAACTTTGCCGCCTACTGCAAGAAGCAGGGGGTATTGGGCCCCCTTTCTTCGCTGCCAAGTTGCTTTTGACTGCCCTCCCCCAAAATTTTTCATCCTCGCTTAAATAAATGGCGCTGAGTCCAGGGCCACATTAAATAGATCTCTGGCTGAGGGGAAAACCCAAAAGGGACAGAGGGGCGCTGAGGACAGGTGAGGGCCGCTGACCCCCTCCCGGGGCCCTGCCAACTAAGGGTGTGTCGAGGTTTCCCCAACCCACTTTTTGGCTGGGGTTGTCCAAAAAGTCATTTTTGGGGGGGGAAGGGGATGGGCCTAGTCAAAACCAAACAAGAACCCTTGGGTTGCCGAATACACCCCGGCCGCTAGTTTAAAAGGGCAGTTTTTGGGGCCCCACCCCAGTGACCCCCGCTGCGGGGCGTTTCCCCCTTGCTGGATGCGGGCCTGGGCCTGTTTAAAGGAATGTTTGTGCCACGCCAACCCCAGGTGAGAGCCTGCCAACCCCCCTCTGTCTGACTACTGGTTTTTTTTCTAAAAAAGTAAAAACCCCTGTTTGAGATGATATCTGTATTTATAAATATACACCCTGTTTTTTTACTCCAAATGAACCCAGTAACAAACTTTGGGGAACCCTTGGATAAAATTTTCGCTCCCCAAATGGCCCGGAAAAAATTTTTCTTGTATGTGTTTTTAAAAAAACGTTTGTTTTAAATAAATGTAAAAGCCCAAAAAGCTTTAAATTTAAACCCTTTGGAAAATGAATTACGCTACAGGAAAAAAAGTATTTTTTTTTGGGGCCCTTGAAAAAGACGGTTTTTTTTTGTCAGCACACCCGCAAAACAACGCTTTTTTAAATTAAAACCCCCGGGTTAAATTCCCAAAGGGAAATTTAGCCCCACAAAATTTGTAGCTTTGTAGGTGTTCAATTGGGGTGTTTTTTTACGCCACACAAAAAAGAGATACAGTTGTAAAATTAAAAACCCTTTTCTTGTGAATTTGGCCCACAGGAAAAATTTATATTTTTTGGGTTGAAAAAGGGCGGTTTATTTTTTTCAGCAACCCCGCAAAAAAATGTTTAAAAATTTAAACCCCCGGATGTAAATTTTCGCCAAAAATTGAGCACCACAAACTAATAGCTTTTTAGCGTGTTTTCCCAAAATTTCCCTGTTTTTTTACGCCACAAAAAACAAGAGATCAGTTGTAATTAAAACCCTTTTCCCTTTTGAATTAGGCTACAGGAAAAATTTTATATTTTGGCGTTGAAAAAGATGGTTTATTTTTGTCAGCAAACCGGCAAAAAAAACGCTAAATTTAAAAACCCGGATGTAAATTGCCCCCAAAAAATTTAGCCGCCAAAATATGCTTTTTACGTGTTACAATTGGGGTGTTTTCTACGGCCCCCAACAAGAGATAAAAGTTGTAATTAACCTTTTTCTTTGGGGGGGAAATTTGGCTACAGGAAAAATTTATATATTTTGGCGTTGAAAAAAACGGGTTTTTTTTCATCACACACCAAAACAAAGCAACGCTTTAAATTTAACCCCCGGAAGTAAATGGCGCCAAAGAATTGAGCCGCAAAAAACTAGTAAACTTTGTAAACGGTTTTCAATTGCGGGGCTTTCTTTTTCGCCCACAAAAAAGATACGTTTTTTAATTAACCTTTGTTTGAATTAGGTAAAAAGGAAAAAAGTAAATATTTTTTGGGTTGAAAAAGACGGGTTTTTGGGATCAGCACACCAAAAACAAAAGCTTAATTAAAAACCCCGGATTTTTAAATTGCGCCAAAGAATTGAGCCGCACAAACTAGTTTGCTTTGTAGCGGGGAAACCAAAAGGGTTTTTTTACGCCCCCAAACAAGAGATACAGTTGTAATTTTCCTTTGCTTGTGAATTAGGCTACCCGGAAAAATTATAATTTTGGCGTTGAAAAAGACGGTTTTTTTGGGGTCAGACCACAAAAAAACGCTTAATTAACCCCTGGGGTTTTTAAATTTTGCAATTTGAATTGAGCACCCAAAAATGAAGTGGTATTTGTATTGTAAAAACCCCCGTTTCTTTAAATGAATTTCAAAAGGGAAAATGGCCCTTTGATCCCCCTTGGATATTGAAAGTACATGGGAGCTGCAGTTGGGCGCACACTGGGTTTCAGATCCAATACCCCAAAAAATTTTTAAAAAAAAGAACCCTTAAGAGAAAAGGGCTCGAGACAAGCGGGGACACCCCCCAGAAATCGCTAAATAAAATCAATTTTCAGTAAGACCCATCAGCCGCGGCAGCACCCCTTTCCCCGATCATACAGTGAAAGCGGTTTGAGCTCCCCCGCGTTTGCGCCCGGAATTTTTTTAGGGGGTGGTGACATCACAGAAAACCCCTCGGTCTTTATTGGGTTCAAACCCCTGCCAGTCCCTCAGGGGTATGGCCCCTTTTTCCCCCCCAGATTTCTTTGCCCCCTGTAGCGCCATGTGCCCGCAGCCATTTTATCAATCAAAAGCACACTTCGTTCACCCGAAGTACCCCAAAGTTCGACTTCGTTCTGAACCGAAGTTTTCCTGAAATTCTAAACGAATTCCACTTCGTTAGAATCAATTCGCCCATCTCTAACCATGATCACTGACAGCAGCATTTGAGTGTTAAATGGCTGAGATCTGAGTTACCTGTTGCTGTCAATCACTGCTGTTCTCATTTGGGTGATATTGTGTACATTAATAGTTCTGGTGCTTAACAGCAAGTTTTCAGGGCAATAAGTGTACCATGTGGTGTCGAGGTTAATGCTGGTATAAATAATAGAAAACACTGTGATGGAACATTGGGGGCATAAGATCAAGTGCAGAGGGAAAGGGAGAGAAATGAAGGGTAAAATGTCATGACAGAGATGTAAATACTGAGCTCATTGTGATTATGGTGTGGGGTGATTAGTGTCTTGGATGTGATGCAAGGAGGACAGTACATTGAGGAACATCTCAGCAGTGTGTGGAGTCTGAGGGATTCCAGCCAGGATACTGTAGCTGACAGCTGAGATCCAGGCTGTGCTTTCAGTGTGGACTGTGTAATAAAACATGCTGTGCATCCAGAAGACTTTCTTCTTCCTACTGAGATGTAAAGGCATCCACCATGAACTAGATGTGGGCACTATGTGCAAAATAGTGCTGCTCTTCTTCTACCTAAAACAGAAGTGCTCATTGGCGAATGCAAGCTCCTGTCACCCAGCGATCTTCTTACAGAGACACATTTATTGCGATCAGTTGTGTTTCTGTCTAGTATAGTGGGGACTAGTATAGTTGAGTTAGTGTAGACTGTGGGTTGAACAGTCCTGTACTGAGTAAATCTTTTGCTGTTGTACACAGTATATTGTAACTTAATGACATAATTTGCTTTTTATCAGCATTGTTTTTAATTACATTTAATCATTTAAGGGTATGTTCACGCGGCTAACTTTGGGGAGCATTTTGCCACGTATTGCGAGCGTACTGCTCTCTAATACGAGCGAAATGCTCCCCAATCATTACGATAATCCACCATAGAGAACTATAGATTATGCCTCCTCTCCCTGCTCGTTCAATATTGTACGTGCGGGGAGACAATTGACATGTCATTTATTGCTTGTCTGTGGGGCCAGCGGGCTCACGCACCCCCCCCCCCCCGCCCCCATTGCGTCGTGGGAGTATGCGCCGATTAGCGTGACCACCAAAGACCTGGTGTAATTGAGGGGCATACTGTATGCCCCGCAATTAAGCTGTGTGAACATACCCATACGATTATGCAAGTAAATAACTTTTCTTTGTCTCTTTGGTTTTCCCTAACCACACATGTATTCTAATAGATCTGATTTGTAGTAGCAGCTTTTAGTATTTCTTAAGTTATGTCCACACTGCATCGGACAAAAAATGGCCAAAACTCAACCGTTTTTTTTTTCTAATGCACAACCGCGTTTTTTGTCACGTTTTGCGCAAAAACTGTCGTCGGTTCTTGTTTTTATTTTTTTGTTTTTTTTCAAATTCAAGAAAATTTTTATTAATGAACAAATCAAATAATCAAGTATTCAAATATGCATAGAACACCAAATAAGGAAATAAGTAGGCCATATATGTATACAAACACATAACAACATTCACATAATGGCGATGACGATATTGTTAAGGCAACAGCAATGAGGTATAGGTACGCATAGAAAACAAAACCTACAGGTAGGGGCAAATGTTTTAAAGTATCTATAATAATAAAGATGAGGTGCCCCTCCTAAAATGAAGTGCCATATCGTATCAATACAATGAAGGAGAGAGAAAATTATAAATACCCTTTCACACAGGGCGCATAGAACAATCATAAATCAATATTGTGTGATTGAACAGCCAAATAACAAGACGGAGGCAACATAAGGACAAACGGGTTATACTCACATACAACACATCCACACGAAACATAAAACCAGGAGGGGGGAGGCGGGAGGGCAACAGAAAGGGAAAAGAAAGGTGCTCTCCTCTAAGAGCAGGCAGTTTAAGAAGTAATGGAGAGGAATAGTGGGGAGTTCTGAAAAAGTGACCAATGACACCAGGTTCTGTAAAATTTATCTAATTGTTCCGGGCCATCGCCCATACAAAAAAACCTCAAGGCACCGGTATATTACACAACATGTTGTATAATACAGTACGCCAGCGGCAAGAGACAAACGGAAAGAGACTGCACATCGTTTTTCTGTTAAAGGCTATGGGCTGCCTGAACGATCGTATTTTTGGCGGTTTTAGAATCCTTGTATTTGTATTTCATTGCAGTGGAGACATAGTATTACTCACAGTGGTGATCTGCATTTCAGATACAGTGACTTTTATCTGTATAATATTATCATTCTGTACATATTACCTGTCTAGTGTGCCCTCCAAGGCTAATTAAATCTATAAACTTTAATTTGAGTTAATCTGTCTTGCTCATCGGCCTCACACGCCTATTACTCCGTCTATAATATATAGCTACCCCAAGGCTGGTTCCTGGCCTTGTTATAAGTCAGTAATGGACCAGTCTTATAACTGAACTATAAACTGGTGGCAGCCTATTAGCCTGCCAGATTTTTGTTTAACCAGTGTGGGTAAACAAATCTCTCTCAGCCGTTCAGGGTCGTTGGCGAGGAGTGTGTTCTCTCGTCCTCCCTGGTTCTCCCTGTGCCTGTGTGGACAGGTGTTAAGGGTGGAAAAGTATCTGGCTGACCTTGTGTACCCCAAGGGGGCAGTGCAACATCACGATACACCCCAAGACAGGCCATTGACACTCGAGTGGGCTGGCGGGGCGGACTTTTTCCTGACAAAGACCATTACCTGATGTTAAAATTCGTTGCAATCCCGCAAAATGAACAGCCGTAATATCATTATTCAATGTTCCTTGTCCGTTTAAAAAGTGGCCTAATGGTTTTACCAAAATAGTACAACCCACACCATATCACATAGACGAGAAAATCGGACCTACATGTTATAAACTGATTTACCTTATGTTCAATATCCCCCATCTTTAGAATTGGACTAACATACATATGACCACAGAAAGAACAATTACCACATTGGTGGTTACCCTGTGGGATGCACCTATCCAACCAAGTTCTTCTATTACACCTCAACCGGCTCCTCACCAATTCATCTCTTAAGTTAGAACATCTCCTAAATGATACTATCGGTGTAAAACAATTTTTTTCTTTCAATAACTTATCATTCTGCAATAGATGCCAATGTCTATTGATTCATTGTCTAATGTGGGTGGCCAGTGGACTGTACTGAAAAGAAAAAATACGCCTTCCAGATTGTTTACGTTTATATAGGGTATATAGCATTTCCTTCTTATCCCTTGTAACCGCTTTCTGAAACGCTTTATATATTATATCCTCACGATAACCCTGAGTCCTCAATTTATTCATAATCTCAACTGATTGTTCCAAAAAATCTGAATATTTACTATTATTCCTTTTAAGACAAGCAAACTGTCCATAGGGCAGACTCTTGATCACGTGAGAATGATGAAAGCTTCTACTGTGTAATAACGCATTTGTGGCGGTGGGGCTTACGATATCCTTTGGTGACAATAGCACCTTCCTCTAACCTTATCTGTAAGTCCAAAAACTCAATTTCCGAACCACCATAACAGGAAGTAAATCGCATATTTAAATCATTCACATTCAGATATTCCAAAAATTCTGTAAATTGTTCCTCTGTCCCTGATCACACTATCATAACATAGTCTATATAACATGACCAGTCAACGATGTACTTCAAAAATGGATTTCTGATGTTATAAACATAATTCTCCTCCCAAATGGCAAGAAATAAATTCTCAAAGTTGGGGGCCACCGGAGTACTCATCGTGGTCCTCACAATCTGTAGGAACTATTCTTCCATAGAACAAAAAAACATTATGAGTTAGGACAAAATCCAAAGCATGATAAATAAAATCTGCATGTATAACCTCTATGCCTGTTCGACTAAGCAAAGTCCTAATCGCTGCAATGCCATCTTCATACCATATCTTAGTGTAAAGACTCACCATATCAATCGTAGCCAAACTATAGTAGGGAAAAAACTACAATCTTTTCCAAATTCTGCAATAACGCAATTAGTATCCATTAACTATGAGGGAACATGTTTGAGAAAAGGACATAAATACCAATCCAAATACTGTGAGAGGGGTTCAGTCAAAGAGCCTCTACTAGACACAATAGGACGCCCAGGGGCATTTTCAATATTTTTATGTATCTTCGGGAGAAAATACCAATTTGATTTAGACGGTTTCATCAGTATCAATTTTTTTCAATAACTTCTCTGAAAGGAAGTTCACCTCCACCCCCTTCTCAATAGAGATCGCCGGATTTCCAGATAATTGTTAGTCAGATCCCCCTTCAATCTCTGAAAGGTAACCCATCATATAACTGACGATGGGCTTCCTTAACGTAACACTCACGACTCATAATGACTATATTACCACCCTTGTCAGAGGGCTTCACCACTAGCTCCTTTCTATCCTTCAACCAACGTAACGCCTTCTGTTCAGCCTTTGTTAATTCGGCAGTGCTGTAGGATAAACCTAAGCCTTCATATCACAAAGTACAGCCGTACTAAAATTATCTAGAGGTGAACCCGGTGACAAGGGTGGAAAAAGGTTCTGGGAACACTGGCTGTCTGTTTGATTGCCAGACATGGGGGATTTAAAGACATATTCACCTGATCTCCCATGAGGCCCGGAGGAAGTGCGTTTGTGCGCGAAGCGACCGTCACCTGTTGGTTCCAGTGAGGACTTGTCCTGTATCCCGTCCCGTGCTTGCAACAAGTTGCTTCAATAAAGAAAGATTTTAGAACTGGTTAGTGCCGTGGATATTTCTCTCCCTCCCATTTCACCTTAGAGACCTCGTTAACTTACCTATAGTCATTACAGAAGCACCACTTCCTGCTTGGTTTTGGCACCAAGACTATTAGGCACCCACTCTTAAACTCGTCAATGACTCCCAATTTTAGCATATGTTCCACCTCTTGGGAACCCACTTGTCTACAGGCCTCAGGTTTACCCTAACAGGAGGTTCTGTGACAATCTTGTGGCCTTCAGTGTTTTATTGAAATGCGCTACTAGCCCATTGGTCTGTGGGTGGTACACTGAAGTCTGCAGCTTTATGCTCAGGACTTTACATAGCTCTTTCATAATCTGTGACATGAAGGGTGTTCCCTGATCAGTCAAGATCTCTTTAAGGAGTCCTGTCCTAGAAAATATATGGACCAACTCTCATGCAATACATTTGAATGAGGTATTTCCTAACAGTACTGCTTCTGGGTAGCACGAAGCATAGTTTAGGACCACCAGATTTTACTACTGGGCCTACCAGGTCCATGGCTAAACGCTCAAATGGTGTCTCTATGATGGGCAGAGGTACTAATGAGTTATGGAAATGAGAGACCGGGAAGGTTAACTGGCAGACTGGACAGGACTAGCAAAAATCTAATTTTTCTCGGTGACAACCTGGCCAATAAAATCTTTGCAAAATACGCTCCCGGGTATTCTCTACTTCCAAGTGTCCTCTCAGCACATGGGTTTAACACCATCCACCTGTAGGGACCTGGTACCAGCAGTTGTTCTACCACCTCATCCCTTACTTTATTTCTGCGCTACAAAAAAATCATTGTTCATGGCAAAGATAGGAAACCTGTGATCTGCCCTTGGTTCCTGGGCAACATCATTTATCACTGTGACATTTTCCATGGCACTTTTTAATGTAAGATCTCTGAGCTGAGCGGTCCCAATGTTTTCTCCGTACAACTCTAGATCAGGGACATTACCTTCGTGGGATGATTCCTCATGCCCCCGCTAACACCATCAAAGGAAAATCCTGTGTAACCCAATTGTACACATCAACCATTTCTTTATTATCCTTCTCAGGATTATTAGTGACCAGTTGGTGGCCCTTGATTATGACCCCACAAATTCCAAACCAACGGAAAGTATCTTCCCATGATTATGTTGTACATCAGATCCTTGACATCTTCCTTGGAATGGGACAGGTTAGCCTGCTTTGCAGACACCGTCACCTGGGCGTCAGGGTAGTCTTTAGTGTCCCCATGGATGCATTGTACCCCAACCCTCTTCCTGGGGACAAGTACATGTGGGAGTGTGGCCCTTAACATGGTCATCAAACTCCAAAACTCCACACACTGCAACCATAATAACAGTTACCTGACAGACCAGGGGACCATCGCCGAGGTGAGGTACGCACTATAGGCAGAGTTGGCAAACCAGGAACAGAGACAGCCTACGTTGCAGTTAATTGGCTTTGAGGACAGAGGGCAGAGTGCTGCTATATGCCCAAGCCTGTGACATCTCCAGCAAACCACAGAGCGAGGCTGCCTCCATGGGATAGGTTGGGGATCTGCCAGGTCTCGGACACGACCTCTGGAAAGGGTTTAGGCCACTTCTTGAGGGGGTTTGGAACCCCTCGGGAAAACACGGAAGCCGACCTACCCCCTGCCAACCTGTCATAGGAGTCTTTTACTGCCTGGTACCTTTCCACAAGGCTTACCAAGTCATTGGCACACTGGGGGTCTCCCTGAGCAACCCAGCTCTGTATGGCCCTTGGCACCATTTGGATGAACCAGTCCATAACAACTCTTTCCAGCATATGTGCTGGGTTACAGGACTCAGACTGCAGCCATTTATGTACACGATAGATCAAGTCAAATTTGCGACCTGGGTGACTTGCTCTTGCTATACACCCAGTGTTGAACTCGTTGGGCTTGAACTGCGAGGTTCACACTTTGGCGGGTGAGGATCTCAGGGTTATGGTTGAGTTTGCTGTAGCGTTTGGCCTCTTCTAGGGGTAGATCAAAATAGGCCTTCTGATGTTCCCCGGTCAGATAAGGTGCCAGGACTTCCGTCCATTGCTCTAGCGGTAGTTTTTCCTTCTCTGCCACTCTCTCGAAGATGGTCAAAAAGGGCTCCACTTCATCCTGCGGTTTCATCTTTTGTAGCACATCTCTCACTGATTTCAGGGTTCTGGCCCTGTCATCTCTCCTCAGAGGAGCTGCTTCCTCATTCCTTTGGGTTGTCTTGGTTGGTGCAGCAAGCTGACAGACCAGGAGTTGATTGGTCTCCCGCTGGGCCTGCATGGCCTCCATGTGGGCCCTCTGCTGCTGGGCGCTGGTTTGCTGCTGCTGGTGATTAGCCTGCACCAACTTCTTTATCCGCTCATCCATACTGGGAAATCCTGTTTGCACCATTTCCATGACTTTAACCGAGGACATTCAGAGTCTTTATTCACCCTCTGTGACTCTTCCAGGAGCACTAGACTGCCCGTATAAACTTCACCACTTGTGGGCCGGTCAGCTCTGTCACAGGAATAACAGACACAGCAAAATTAAAGGTTCTTTATTTAAACAAGTCCACAGGCAACACAAATAGTTTTCTTCTCAGCAGGGTGAAAACAACAAAAAGATAACCTTGCGTCAGGTTCCAAGGGTTAACATAAACAGGTTGCGCTCGCCATAACAGTCTCTCACAACATATAGGATGGTTTTGTCCAGCTTCTCTGTCAGAGATCAACACAGCAGAACTTCCCATCTCAACTCCAAGCTTGGATTCACACCTCCCTCAGTTCACCTGACTTTCTGGCATATATAGGCCAGGGAAAACCCGGAATGGATATGTGGGAGAAGTCATCACACCCAACTCTGAGACTGCTCCAGTAAAAAGCTGGCCCAGAATAAATTGCCCAGAAGCAGTTATGCAAAATTTTAAAACATGTCCGCAACCTAAGGTTACTGACAATTCTTTCTGGCCTACTCACCAAGGCACTAAATATATCTGCACATACACTTCTTTATATAAAGTGAAGGAAATAATTATTTGATTCATTGCTGATTTTGTAAGTTTGCCCGCTGACAAAGACATGAACAGTCTATAATTTTAAGGATAGGTTAATTTTAACATTGTGAGATAGAATAAAAAATAAAATCCAGAAAATCACGTTGTATAAGGTATATAAATTTATTTGCATTTTGTTGAGAGAAATAAGTATTTGATACCCTTCCAACCATTAAGAGCTCTGGCTCCTACAGACCAGTTAGACGCTCCTAATCAACTCATTACCCATCTTAAGTAGTCACAGTTATAAATGACTCCTGTCCACAAACTCATTTAATCAGTCAGACTCTAATGTCTACACCATGGGCGAGACCAAAGAGCTTTCTAAGGATTTCAGGGACAAGATCATAGACCTGCACAAAGCTGGAATGGGCTACAAAACCATAAGTAAGACACTGTTGCGGCATTAGTAAGAAAATGGAAGAAATACAAAATGACTGTCAATCGACATTGATCTGTGGCACCATGCAAAATTTCACCTTGTGTGGTATCCTTGATCATGAGGAAGGTGATAGATCAGCCTAAAACTATACAGGGCAAACTTGTTAACGATCTCAAGGCAGCTGGGACCAAGACAACCATTGGTAACACATTACGCCGTAATGGTTTAAAATCCTGCAGTTTCTGCAAGGTCCCCCTTCTCAAGAAGACACATGTGAAGGCTCATCTGAAGTTTGCCAATAAACACCTGGATGATTCTGTGAGTGATTGGGAGGAGGTGCTGTAGTCAGATGAGACAAAAATTAAGCTCTTTGGCATTAACACAACTCGCTCTGTTTGGAGGAAAAGAAATGAGGCCTGTGAGCCAAAGAACACCGTCCCCACTATCAAGCATGGAGGTGGAAACATTATGTTTTGGGGCTGTTTCGTTGCTAAGGGCACAGGACTACTTCACCGCATCAATGGAAGAATAGATGGAGACATGTACCGTAAAATTCTTAGTGACAACCTCCTTCCCTCCGCCAGGACATTAAAAATGGGTTGTGGCTGGGTCTTCCAGCAAGACAATGACCCAAAACATACAGCCAAGGCAACAAAGGAGTGGCTCAAAAAGAAGCACATTCAGGTCATGGAGTGGCCTAGCCAGTCTCCAGACCTTAATCCCATAGAAAACTTATGGAGTGAGTTGAAGCTCCGAGTTGTCAAGTGACAACCTCAAAATCTTAATGATTTAGAGATGATCTGCAAAGAGGAGTGGGCCAAAATTCCTCCTAACATGTTGGCAAACCTCATCATCAACTACAAAAAACGTCTGACTGCTGGTCTTGCTAACAAGGGTTTTGCCACCAAGTATTAAGTCTTGTTTGCGAGAGAGATCAAATACTTATTTCTCACTGCAAAATGTAAATACATTTATATAATTTATACAATATGATTTTCTGGATTTTATTTTGGATATGCTATCTCTCAATGTTAAAATTAACCTACTTTTAAAGACTGTTCATGTCTTTGTCAGTGAGAAAACTTACACAATCAGCAAGTGATCAAATAATTATTTGTACACTGTACACGCACACATACTTATTGACAAACAATCAAACTGAACTGAATAAAACTTTACATGTGTAAATGTAATTATGAAACATGTAAGTGAATATAATACTAGGGTGAAGGAATAAGTCAATTGGGAACAAGTGTATAGTTGAAAGGAAACTATAGTAGCCTGTTGGGCTTCCTCTAGCCGGGATTCAAGATGAGAAATGGTTGAGCATGGAGCTTTACAGCTTCAGTATAGCTTCCTGTGGCATATTTGCCCACAGATGTTGCAGCTGCACTTATAGATCCTTCACATTAGGTTACTGAAGCCGAAATCCTAGCTCGTCCTACAACTACTTGATTGATGATAAAGGCCAAGGAAGTATTGCAATCTAGTGGAGACTTTCCTGGGAAACTCTTGCTCTGTGTAGGCAGTAATTATCCTACTAAAAATATTGTGGGATAGTGGGACAGCCTCCCTGTGTTTTCCAAGTAAAATCCCATGCATGACAGTTGTGAAATATTTCTTTGTATTCTACTGTTTGGCCACAAGATGTCGCTATGTCCAGTTTCCAGTATATGCAAATGAGGGACATGGTATAAGACTGGCACATGTGGCAGCCATTTTAGAAGCTGCCGAGATTCAGAGGAGAGCAGACTGAGACAGAGACTGAGCTAAACAGAAAGCAGGATTCACAGTTGTTCCAGAGACAGGGGAGAGCCTTACTGTCCATACAGACACCATCGCAGAGAGAGAGAGGACTCCTGGACAAGAAGGACAAGCTGCCGGGATAGAGAAGACTGTCTGCAGCCGGACCATCCATTCCATCCATCTGCACCTGAGAACAGGAATTGCCGGCCATCTTTAAGGTACCTCAGCGGATGCGTGCACGCCAACGAGCTCAGGACTGTGAGAAGGCCTGATATAGTTTAGTCAGTTTAGGCTCAGTTACAGGCCAAGGAGGGTTTCCCAAATACATCCTCCTGTTTAGGACTTGGAGAGTTTGCTATCGCACCATTAGCTATTTGAACCGGTTCATCTGTGAGGGAAAGTTGTGTCACATGTGTGTTTTGGAGGGAAGTGGGTAAATCATTTAAGTTGTGTAAGTTGCTGTGCTGCACCACGAGCCCCTGCAACTGCCACCATACACAATTGTTCCCGTTGGTGATTACGGTATTAAGAAGGTAAGGGGTTATCGGCCTTTCCGAACCCCACGGTTAGGTAAAGTTACCGTGCATCCAGAGAGTACACTTCTGGCGGCGCGCTGTGCAGCACAGGGGCCCAGGATACGTATTTGTAAATTTGTGTTTGGGGGATCTGTTCACCATCTTGTTCCAGAAAATTCAGTAAAACAAACCGTTGTTGAGCTGGTGTTGGAGTCGTGTTCTTTGTCCGTGACTTCGCTGTATTCCGGAAAACCTGCCCTCGGTACTCGGCTTACAATATCAGCTAGAAGCCATGATTTGAGAGGTAAGAAATGTGACCACAGAATGTCCTACACATATCGCTGAGTAATTAGTGTCCCTCATATCATTACTAGAGGAGACCGACTGTTGTATACGATGGTTCGCTAGATTGTTACACAACAATAGATTCAATGTGTTGCTCCACAGCAAAAGCAGGATCAAAGTGTTTACCATAAGTCTTTCATACTCAAACCCCTGTTATCGAGCAGCAAACAGAACATGGATTCATCATTAAAGACAATATGGTTCCAGTCTGGAACTGTCAAGGTTTCTTGTTCACAACATTACTGCAAAGGAAGGTGATGGTGACTGGCTGCCAATGGCAGGACATTCAATGGGTACTCTGACCCCAAATTTCCTTCTCCACTTTAAAAGTGGTTTACCCGAGCCAGAAGTGTTGTTTCTGTATTAGAATGTGCCTGATTTATGACGCTCAGTAGACTGGGTTAATAAATTCAGGCGCATTCTACACTAACATAATGCGCAATTAAATTGGCATCTAAGCACCAAAAATCATACATGTCGCCCCAGTGTTTAATCAGACCAAACCTGTAATCCTTTACATATCCGCCTGAGACATAACTGTTGAGTTTTGCAGCAATCCAACATCTGTATCTGGGTTTGGTATATTTTTGCCCATAGACCATTTTGTCCTGTATAAAACTTTTGTTTATATATATATATATATATATATATATATATATATATATATATTGTGACAGAGTGTCTGGACTGGTCATAGAGGGAGTATATATTTGCCCAAGATTCCGTATGTCTGTCAGGTAAAAAGCAACCAGGGAATTAGAAGTGTCAGAGATCTTAGATCTCTATGTGTAGGGTTTAAGTAAAAACCCGTTTTCAAGGGCTTGGTTTGCTGGAGTGGAGAAAGTGAGGGTGAACAGTCCGGGTCTTGGGCTGTCTAATTAAGCCATGGTGTGATAGCCTCATATAAGGCCAGAAGTGCAGACACACGCGCTCTCAGCCCGGGAACAGGTCATCTGCTAGGAGCCTGTGGGAGCATTGCTTGTGGTATGGATATGCTGTTATGTTATGGTGCCGGAACTTTCTGACGCTGAAGTGTGGAGGTCTGAACAGACACCTAGAGAAGTAGAATGTAGCTTAGGTTCCCACCTGAATTGGGGTCACCTTGCCGCGGTAGGTGGGCACTTACAGTTTTGATCAAAAATGTACACTAAGAACCTAAAATTTTTTCATATATATCACATTAGCAGAAATGCTGTTCCAAAAATTATTATGTCCTCTTTGACTGTTGTTTAGTGTTTTTAGAGTGCTGCTGATATTGTATTGTGTTTGCATAGCTTTTGCTGCCATAACAGTGTGCACCTACACATTTATTCTTCAAAACGGATGTGCTAGCCAGATTTTGTGTTTTCAATGTTATGGTGCCTGGTGTCAGGCCAACACTGGGATAGAGAGGAATCCTACTGTTTAGTTAGAGCCAGATAGGCATAGGGTTTATTTTCTTTGCTTTGTTTTTCCTATGTACCACAAGCTGGCAATAAAAGTAGCTGAGGTCCTTTAAACAAACTTTTTCTTGTTGTTTGGACTTCTGTGCCCGCTAATCTGATAGATATATAGATAGATAGATAGATAGATAGATAGATAGATAGATAGATTGATAGATAGATGAAAGTAAACTATTTACGCCCACTTATCTGTTATAAGGTACTTCACGATGTTTGGAACAACCTCCC
Source organism: Phyllomedusa bahiana (assembly GCA_025379985.1). Taxonomy (NCBI): domain Eukaryota; kingdom Metazoa; phylum Chordata; class Amphibia; order Anura; family Hylidae; genus Phyllomedusa; species Phyllomedusa bahiana. The sequence continues at coordinate 22,864 of JAODAL010038207.1, forward strand.
TGCTGAGTTTCTTCAAAAGCTGTGTGCAAGATAATGCTGTTTTGACTACAAAGGGTGTTCACTCTAAATATTGATATGATCTAGATTTCTCTTTTGCTCTTTTCTTTGCATTTTGTTAATTGATTAAAATACACTATTAACAATTCCACTTGACAAAGCTTTCTTACTTTGCATAGTTTTTCCACACCTGCTGATAACTTTTACACAGCACTGTGCATACTGTAAGATAATGTTCAAATGTGGAATCTATACTTGCATCAATGTGTAGCAGCAGAACACTGCAACAGTTAAGAAATTTTTCACATTTAGAAAAACAAAAAAAGGAAATAATTTTCATTTGTTTATTGTTTGAAATGTATCTGATTGAACAATGTCAAGATTTTTAAACTATGTAAGTTTATGTCCAGGTGTCCTTATGAACGTTGTTGATGTTTTATTATCTGTTTGTTTTGTTTATATTCTTCCTTGACCTCAGGGAAAAGCTTTTCAGCTTACATAAGAGGAGTCCTCTCTGCAGATATGCTTGACATTACATTCCAAGAGACTTAGATGAACTGGTTACAGAGGAAACACAGCATGCCAAAAAAATAATCTAGGCCATCAGTATTCCATATGGCAGCTAGCCATCAAATGTAATGTGGAAGATTATCTTACAAATGCTTTCAAAAGTCTTCCGATTGTACTAATATGCATTTGCCTTTGATCGTAAGATGTCTCAAAAGTTTGACATTTGCCCTGGTCTAACCTGAGATGGAACATCTAAAAGAAGAGGAAGGAGGATTAAACAAATACAACAGATGCTCTGACAGCTCAATTAACTTTCTCTCTTCTATAGATTTTAACAAATATTTTTTAGCAGCAAATAGTGAGGGGTTAAGTTTCAGACCAAATTTCTCTTCATTGCTTTTATAGTGCTGTAAATTCCAGGAAAGGTTTGTAATGAAAGCTTGAATTGTGTATGTAATTGAGGTGTCGTGTGACGAGATCAACTTATTCTCCAAAAGTGATAAATATTCCAAACATATTCATGATAACTAAGTTATGGTATTTCAATAGATTCTATTCTCTGAATGAGACCACCTCTAGTGGCAGGTATTGAGCCATCTTTTAATCTTCTGTTGTATTGAAAATTGGAGACAAAGCTCAAAACATTTATGAAATACAGGGATAGAGTTAGAAAGATTGAAAGGACATATGTAGTTGGCAGATGCAAGAGGGTCTGCTTACAAACAACTCTGTCTTGGCTAGGGTATTAAGTTACAGGGCCAAGAGAGCAAGTTGAATCTTTGACCCCCATAAAGGAATGACAAGCTACACATTTTCATAATATTTCATATAGAATAAAAAGGTGTATTAATTATAAACGTCATATTTACCTTGTAATGTTGATTTACCAATAATGGGAAGGACATGTTTTCTATGATTTACAATGAGCTTTAGAAAAGCACATTTTTTGCACAGAACAACCAGAAGCTTGTATGCAAGTACAAACAAGATGGGAATGTCCAGACATCATACCACTCAGGAAGGAGATGGGTTCTATATCTCAGAGATGAATGTGCTCTGATTTGACATGTGCATATCAACCCAAGAACAAAAGCAAAAGACCTTGTGAAGATGCTGATGCAAGCTGGTAAGATTGTGTCATTATCCACAGTGAAACGAGTACTTTATCAACAGGGGCTAAGAGGCCACTTTGCGAAGAAGAAGCCATTACTCCAAAAGAAACAAATAAAAACCAGATTAATGTTTGCAAATGCACATAGGATCAAAGACCTACATTTTTGGAGACATGTCCTGTGGTCTGACGATACTAAAATTGAGCTTTTTGGTATAATGACCATCGTTACGTTTGGAGGAAAAAGGGAGAAGCTTTAGAGCCTAAGAACACCATCCCAACAGTAAAAAACAGAAGTGGCAGCAGCATGTTGTGGGGTTGTTTTGCTGCAGGAGGGACAGATGCACTTCACAAAATAGATTTCATCATGAGGAAAGAAGATTATGTGGCAATACTGAAGCAACATCTCAAGACATCAGCCAGGAAGTTAAAACTTGGGAGGAAATGGGTCTTCCAAATGGACAATGACCAGCAAAATACTGCCAAACTTATTGTGGCTTATGGATAACGAAGTCAATGTTTTGGAGTGACCATCAGAAACCTATGATCTCAATCCTATTGAAAATTTATGGGCGAAGATGAAAAGGCAGGTGCGAGCAAAGTGACCAACAAACATGGCTCAGTTATACCAGTTCTATCATGAGAATTGGTCCAAAATTCCTACCAACTAATGTGAGAAGTTTGTGGAAGGATAACCAAAACATCTGACCCAAGTCATACAGCTTGTAATAAAAAAGAAAGTAATAAATTGTCCTAAAAATTCTTTCTCTCATTATTCTGGCATTTGGCAAATATAAATAATTTTGGTTCCTAGTTGACCTAAAACGGGTAAGGTTTATTCTGAGTTTATGTCAGATAGTGAGAAAAACATACATATGTGTCTTTTTATATAGTGAATGTAAACTTTTGGTTTCAGCTGTACTTTCTCTCCAGTTTTACTGTGGTACATAAATAAATTTGCCTCATTGTTAATTCATACTTTCTCAAATTTGACTAAACTCTTGAGCAACTCTTAAAAAAAAATGTGCTTATGTTCTAACTGCTACCCATGAGGTTATTGATAAAACTGGAAACTAATCTCTTACACAAATAGCTGCTAAGGTAAAATATCTACTAAATCTATGCCTCAGACCTTTAGTTCAGGTTGAAGATGTAGACACTATAGAGGATCTGGATCCCAACCCCTATGTTACTGCTTTACCAAATTCAATAATGTGCTTAAATAGTACCATAGCATATGGAATTTACAGTGCCATAGAACACATATTACATTTATTACATAACTGAACCATGTTATGTAAATGGTAATACCATATTGTTCTGTTTTAAATCCAGGTCACATTACCTACATATGTTTTGCTCCACACATGCTCATTTTTTTCTTTAATAATTTATTTATGGTTTTCTTAGTGTAATCTATGGAAACATTTCTGCAATTGATGTATCACTAAACCCTCTTGCTATCTATTTTCATAAACTGTTATTTTAGAATTAAGAAATGTAAACTCATACTTTATGCCCTTGGTACATGTTAGAAAATCCAGTAGTTCTCCAAAATTTCTCTGATTCCCTGTTAATCTCAAACCTGGATCACTGCTTTTGCCATTTCTGTTTCAAGCATGTTCATGTATATATGTGGAGATGCACAGACATTAAAACAATCTGAACATTTAGGGATCAGTTTTAATGTTCTGGTGGTAAATGCAGCAAAAATTATTGGACCGCCTAATTTCCCAATGTATGGTGCGTTGGATGAATATGTTTGGTGCATTGTGCACCTGGCCTGACACTTTGTAATACGCCAAAGATGTGGGGGAATTCTGGTGGTGATCTGGAGGCGTCGCACCACATTTGCACTATTAGACACATCTAAGCCAGTTCCTGTTGTATTCATTTAAAGAAACAGCGTTTTTACAATACAAATACCACTTCATTTTTGGCTGCTCAATTCTATTGCGCAATTTACATCCAGGGGTTAATTAAGCGTTGTTTTGCTGGTGTGCTGACCCCAAGAAACCGTCTTTTTCAACGCCAAAATATATAATTTTTTCCTGTAGCCTAATTCACAAGCAAAGGTTAATTACAACTGTATCTCTTGTTGTGTGGCGTAGAAAACACGCAATTGTAACACGCTACAAAGCTACTATTTTGTGGGGCTCAATTCTTTGGCGCAATTTACATCCAGGGGTTAATTAAGCGTTGTTTTGCTGGTGTGCTGACAAAAATAAACCGTCTTTTTCAACGCCAAAATATATAAATTTTTCCTATAGCCTAATTCACAAGCAAAGGTTAATTACAACTGTATCTCTTGTTGTGTGGCGTAGAAAACACGCAATTGTAACACGCTACAAAGCTACTAGTTTGTGCGGCTCAATTCTTTGGCGCAATTTACATCCAGGGGTTAATTAAGCGTTGTTTTGCTGGTGTGCTGACAAAAATAAACCATCTTTTTCAATGCCAAAATATATAAATTTTTCCTGTAGCCTAATTCACAAGCAAAGGTTAATTACAACTGTATCTCTTGTTGTGTGGCGTAGAAAACACGCAATTGTAACACGCTACAAGCTACTAGTTTGTGCGGCTCAATTCTTTGGCGCAATTTACATCCAGGGGTTAATTAAGCGTTGTTTTGCTGGTGTGCTGACAAAAATAAACCGTCTTTTTCAACGCCAAAATATATAAATTTTTCATGTAGCCTAATTCACAAGTAGTGTTGAGCGATTGCGTTGGCTATCGAGATCGATCGATAGTCGATAGTCGGCCGCTATCGATAAGGTTTTTCGATAGTGAGCATCGATTATGAGCGATTACCATTAAAGTCTATGGGAGAGCAACAACACCTTCATTATTACACCCAAACAAGGCTGGAGAAGCTGAAATTAACATCCACAACAGTCAAATGGATACGTGCTACATCTTAGGCAACACACTTAGGTTATAAAAGTCACAGAAAAAAAGTCACAGACCATTCACTATCCCTGTCTTGTACCACAGCCTGACCTTTAAACCTGCATCACCCACAAATTAAAAAGTGCCAGAAGGCAGTATGATTTGAACCATCATGTTACTTGAACTGGACATTGAATATCCCTGTCCTGGAATGCAGCATGAGCCCAAACCTGCATGACCCCCAGATTTAAAAATTGCCGCAAAAAGGAGTCTTTCAACCACCATTTTAGTTTCACTGGACATTGACTATACCTGTCCTGGACCGCAGTATGACCATTAAACGTGTCTGAAACCCCAGATTAAAAAGTGCCGTGAAAAGGAGTCTGTATCTGTTATGTTTTCGTATAATACACGGTATTTTTTGCACCTTTCAATTCACCTGTGGTGACTATAGAATTGCTGTTTTAAGATTTACGTGGAAGCTGCATCAATGAACAAAGCTGGGTGCGCAAAAGTAAAAAAACACGTATCTGTTATGTCTTCGTATGATACACGGTATTTTTTGCACCTTTCAATTCACCTGTGGTGAATATAGAATTGCTGTTTTAAGATCTACGTAGATGCTGCGTCAATGAACAATGCTGGGTGCGCAAAAGTCAAAAAAACACGTAACTGTGATGTTTTCGTACGATACACGGTATTTTTGGCAACAAACAACCTGTGCTGACTACAAGATTGCTGTATTGTAATTTAACTGCAAGGTGGATATATTAACAGTCACAGGTGTAATGGGTAAAATTGAAAATGAACACCTATCTGAAATGTATACTGATAATAAAAGTGGAGTTTTGCAGCTAACAAAGAGACCTGCAGTTACTAGAAATGATGTGTATCCAATATAAGTTCAGGCTGCCCAATATCCAGGAAATATTTCAATAGCAAACTGTTAATAATAAAGATATTCCACTACAATGTCTACACTAAGTCTTGGTGAACTTTATCCAGTGTTCTTTATAGATAGAGCTTGTCTGTGTTCGCCCGCGGGGGCCCCCCCCCACTCCCACCGCCGTGAATTTACAGCGGTAGATGCTGCTTTAAAATTCTCTAGCTAACTACATAAAATCTTCAAATCTCTAATCTAACTAAATTGGAAGGATCACAGCTAATAGTAGAGGTTTCTCTGTGCAGGAATAGACTAATTTCGCTGAGCTGTTTGGCCACAGGCAGAGCGCAGGTCCTATCCCTATGAGACGCTGAGAGACACTGAGGCTGAAACAGGAAACGCTGTTCTATGTAAAACGAGGTCATGTGATTTTTTCCAGCCAATCGCAACCATACACATCCCAGTCATGACGTCGCACACACATCTCACCCTGCTCTATTCTGTAATCTGATTTGCTGGCCGCCAAAATTACAGGAAGCGCCGAAAAAGGCGCGATCTTAATAGATGATGCTCAGATTTTAACCTTAATTATCGCATGATCTGGAAATTTCGATCACCATAAAAACCTTGCAGATTTCAACTTTGTCGATAAAAATCGCTCAACACTATTCACAAGCAAAGGTTAATTACAACTGTATCTCTTGTTGTGTGGCGTAGAAAACACGCAATTGTAACACGCTACAAAGCTACTAGTTTATGCGGCTCAATTCTTTGACGCGATTTACATCCAGGGGTTAATTAAGCGTTGTTTTGCTGGTGTGCTGACAAAAATTAACCGTCTTTTTCAATGCCAAAATTAAAAATTTTTCTTGTACCAAATTCCCAAAAGAAAAAAGGTTTTTACAAACGTATCTTTGGTTGTGGCGTAGAAAAAAAGCATTGTAACCGCTACAAAGCTACTATTTATGCGGCTCAATTCTTTGGGAAATTTTACATCAGGGGTTTTTGGGTTTGTTTTGCTGGTGTGCTGACAAAAAAAAACCGTTTTTTAAACGCCAAATTTATAATTTTTCTGTAGCCTAATTCATGCCCAAAGGTTATTAGTTTGTGCTTTTACATTTAGAAAAAACACACATGTTTTTAATGACACTACAAGTAAATTTTTTCCTGGCATTTCTGGAGCGCAATTTATACCCAAGGGTTCCCCAAGTTGTTCGGGGGTTAAATTTGGGTAAAAAAAGGGTGTATATTTTTCTATACAGTACTTTAATCAAACAGTGTCTGTACATTTTAAAAACAAACGTTGTAGAAAAGGAAGGGGGAGGCCTGCACCTCGAGTGGCAGTGGAAAAATTCCGGAAACGGCCCCCAGCACGAAAGGGGGACGTCGAAAGCAGGGTCACTCGGTAGGCCACAACTGCCGCTGTCATCTAGGGCCCGGTGTTGTTCAGCAACCCAGGGTTTTTTTGGGTTGGACTAGGTCTTCCTTTTCCCCCAGATGACATCGACAACCCCCCCAAAGAGTTTTTGGGAAAACCTCAGACACAACCATTGTTGGCAGGGCCCGGGACGGGTCGGGGCCCTCACCTGTCCTCAGCCCGCCTTGTCCCATCGGTTCCCTCAGCAGAGTCTACTTGTGTTTGGGGGTCAGCCCCCCTTATGCGAGGATAAAACAATTTGAGGAGGGCAGTAGAGTATTGGCAGCAAAAGAAAAGGGGGCCCAAATATCGCCTGCTTTTGCAGTAGGCGGAAAAGTATAGATGTGGGGGGGCATGGGAGGTGATGTTGTGAGAGGTCGCCTCGCTAAAAAGACCGGTGATGGGGACAGCAAGCGATGAAAACAAATAGTGATGATTTACCCGACCGCACTTGGGAGCGGGTGGGGCAAGGGTTCTCATCGTCAGGAAAAAAGGGGGGTCGCTTGGGTCAGGCAGCAGCGCAGCAGCAAGTGGGTCGTTGGGTGAGTAGCGGGATAGGCAGTGTGAGGTCGGGAGCCAAGGGGGCCAAAGGGGAAAAAAACCGCTTGCGGGGCCCAAGAAAGTGAGCACAGGGGCTCAGCGAGGGCGGCGGCAGTAGTCACTCAGTGGGACCCGTTGGCGGAAAAATGATATCAGCGGTGTGGCTTTTTTTTTTGCTAAAAACCCCGGAAGGAGCCGAATTGGGTATATGTAGAATCTGTGGGCAGAAACTGAAGCATGGCCAGGGAGCTATTTGGGGCACCCGGGCCCCTGCTCAAACATGCAGGTCACCATCGGTGGCCTGGGAAGAAACGTGGCTCGATGGGGTGGTCCACCCTGCCGCCGCGCAAACGCAGCACCCAAAGCGGCCCTGGGGCATGCATCCCATTGAGCAGCAGGCTCCACCCCCTCTGCAAAAAGGGAGCTGTTTTTTTTACTAATCTCCGGTCCAGTTTTGCTCCTGCCCCTCGCTATCATGGCCCCAGCAGTGTTCAGCGGGCGTTTTGCAAAGAGACAAGTATGCGTCCAAAACCATCTAAGGTGCAGCAGCTGACCGTGCCCCTGCCCAAGTTTTTTGGTCTGCAGTCCCCCCCTTTCCCAATGGGGACTTGCCCGTTCGGGGAACTAAGGTTGTGCCGAGCGAGATGGAGGTTCCAAACCTTTTAATTTCTTTTCCCCAAAAAGGCAGTCCAGCACTTCATAAATTTTGTGAACGAAGGTGGGTCAGTCCTTGAGCTTATGGGTTTTGTTCCAAGGTGCAGGGCAGCGTGGACGTTGGAGCTATAACTACGGAGGGCCAGTCCATGTCCTTTACGGAAAGGGGAAATGTGCTTCCGCCCGGCCCCAACAAAAACTTGGAAGGAACCCCGCTTTCTCCCACGTTGTCAAAATGCTGCCCGGGCCCAATGTCCGCCCCCTCCTCCCCCACCAAAAACACCATTCAGCCCCCAAAAGTACGTCCTTTCATCCCAAATGTGTGGGGCACGGGGTTTTGTAGCTTTTCTACACCGGGGCTTGCCTCGGGAACGAAGTCACACGGGGGAGGAACTGCCCCGGCATGCAGAAAGAAATCAATGTGGGGCTTTCTCCGGCCCAACTGCAAATGGGAAAACCTGGGTGGGAAAAATGGGGGAACTGGTAAACGCGCTGACCGAGGAGGGATGGCCCCATGCGCCCTGCATGGCCCACGTGTTCAATTGGTTGTGAAAAGGTTTCCCCTGAAGTTTTCCCCCGATTTCAGAACATTCTGGAAAATGGCCAGGAAACTGTGATGCACTTTATCCATTTGTAAAAGCCGGAACCCCTCTCGAGTTGCGCGCAGAAGGCCCCCCAACACACTTGATATGCGATGTTTTCCCCCCCGTGGAAATTCCCGCCTGCACATGTTGGAGACTGTATGAAAAGAGAAAATCCTTAACGATTTTTGATGTCCAGGGGAGTCAGAAGTACTCCCCTGGTGTTTTGATGTCAGCCGTGGGGAGCTCTGCGTGCACCTGCCGTTTGTTGAGGACTTCGAGGGGGCGACGTTTTTTGTCAGTGCCCCGGACTACGGGATGAATAAAATCATTATGCTTCATGTCCCGGAAAAGATGCTGAAAAATTGTTGGGGGGGGACTGGAGCGTGGGACTACATCTTGTGGCCCCAAAGAGTCCGGTGGGGACTGAAATGGAGGAGGAGGACTTGGAGAGGGGAAAATTGTCTGGTGAATGAGTGGTTTTCTATCAGGGGCAAGAGGGAGGAGGAGGAGCAGTTGAGGAGGGGGTGGAGTGAGGGGAAAACGAGGGGGAGATGACCCCCAAACACCGTGGCGTATACAGTGGAAATGGAGGGGGAGCCCCCCGGAGTATGTGCGATGGCCCCCAGTGCTTTTTGCCTGGCTAGTGACAGCCCAAAAGTCAGCATCCGGCAGAGGGGGTGATTCTGGCTCTCCCCCTATTGGACCTCGCTACGGGGCAAAATGGGAGCCTTTTTCCCCGCTATTGAGAGGGAGGCAAACTCAAATTTTATAGGGAAATCTCCGTTTTCAGTTGGTGTGCCTATGTCGGCATCGCCCCCCTTGAAGGTCTGGACGGGGGGTTTCCCCAGCGTCACGTATACTGCCCCGGTGTGGGGGGAAGGTGGGGGGGGAGGAGCAGTACCGCTCCATCAGTAGAAACCCAAGTCTGGAGTCACTGATGAGCAGTTCCTTCACCCTCCCAGTGAGGAGGGGGAGTCGCCAGCAGGGAGCAGCAGCAGGGCGTGGGCGTCCCCTGAACCGACAGGGTTTGGCTACTTGGACAGCACTCTGCCCCTCGTTAGAAGATCCGCTGGAAAAGGGAGCCAAAAATGGTGTGTGGCCCCAACTTCCGAGTTTGCAGTGGGAGCTGTCCTGCCAGGCCCGTTAGGGGATCAGAGCGGGTGTTCAGTGCGGCGGGGGCCTCGTTACCCCAAGGAGAACCCCCTTGTCCCGGGAAATGTGGAAAGCTAACCCTTTTGTCAAGGATGAATAGGCGGGATCGGCCAGGATTTCCCACACCAATGTTAGGGTCAGTCTGGGTTTAAATACCTGCCTCAGCCACTATTTGATGCCGCCCCCACCTGATGCCCCAAATCGTGACAGTTCTCCCTCTGCCTACCCCCATCTTTACCAGGGAGGGTTTTGACCCCCTAAAAACTTCATTGTGCCACTCTAGACCACTGTGCTGTGTTGTGTTGCCGTGACATCCACACTTTCATTGTGCCCCTGTTGACCTTGCTGTGCTGTGGGCTGCGATGTCCCCCACACTGTGTCTTGTGCCCCCTGTGACTCATGTGCTGCCGGTACCCCCGCTCTCGTCATTGTGCCACTCTGTGGTTCCTCCCGTTTTGCCCCCTCCAGAATGTCATTGTGCACTGCCTGATCTATTGCGCTGTCGTGACCCCCACACTGTATCATTGTGCCACTCTGTGACCTTACTGTTTATCGCCCAGAAGTTTCTTGGCCATGCATGTTCATATGCTGCCGCCGTGACCTCCAACTGTGTGTTGTGCCCCTCTGGGCCTAATACTGTTTTGCCGCCTCCAGAATGTCATTGTGCCACTGCCCGATCCATGTGCTGCTGTATGACCCCCACACTTTCTTGTGCCACTCTGTGGCCTAAAACTGTTTTTCCGCCTCCAGATGTCTTGTGCACTGCCCCGATCTCTGCTGTGCTGTCGTGACCCAATGTATCTTTGCCCCTCTGTGGCCTAAACTGTTTGCCGCCTCCAGAAAAGTCATTGTGCCACGCCTGATCTCATGCTGTGCTGTGTGCCCCCACCTGTGTGATTGTGCCATTCTGTGGTTCCCCCTGTTTTGCCACCTCCAGAAGTTTGTGCCCTGTGACCCCATGGCTTTGGCTGCCGCCGTCACCCCCACACCTGTCCTAATGTTGCCACCTGAGCTCTCAGCTTGTTTTTTTCCGCTTTCGTGGATGCTTTACGGTACATTCCCGCCCTTTAGTTTTTGGTCTTTTTCCCTCTTTAAGTGCCCCGGGAATTTTATGGAAGGATTCTAAAAAGCGGGGGTATCTGCGTGTCATACTAAAAAACAACATTGTATGAAGACCAAAAACCAAACTCCTCTGCTATTTAAACATGGACAGTTCTACAGCACCTGCAGGCTTTGGGGAGCCCGGAATAGTGCTTTTTAAAGGTTCGTGCCGAAATAATTCGGAAGAAAGAATTTTTTCGGAAAATTCGTCTAAGTGACCGAATCGAATTTTTGAGAAATTCGCCCATCTCTAAAAATAAGGCTGATCTTTTCCAACACCAACACCATACCTTTTCTATTGTAATTTTTGTGTGTACATTGCTCTCGTTATTACTTGAAGGGTTTTGGGCTTCAGTACCAAAAATAAGCCAAAGTCATGTGGGGCACTATTTCTGAAAAAAAAAGCTCCCTTTTTTTTATAATCTACAGCCCTTTTTTAAAACAGAAAATTTTATGATAGAACGCTTTTCTAGCCCTGGTATGGTTAAATATTAATCATTTAAGGGTTTATGGATTTATTCTAATTGGCAGACTGGAGTCGGGAAGATTTTTTTTCCCTAAAGTGAGGACAATTAGCTTCAACCTCATGGGGTTTTTTGGATGTCTCTGGATTATCGATATAGCACAATAGGCTGAAGTAGATTGACGTCTGTCTTTTTTCGGCCTTACAAACTATGTAACTATGTAATTTTCTATGGCAATATTAAAATGTTATCACAATCTATGATGGGGGTATCACTGCAACAAATTACATAGAAGCTATTAAAAAAACAAAACAATCTATCAATGGTTCACATACAGTAAGCTAGGTCTACACTGCATCGTCCAAAAAAACGTCCGAATGTCAACCGTTTTTTTTCCGATACATGACCGCAGTTTTTGTCACATTTTGCACAAAAAACGCAATCAATTCTTGTTTTTTTTTTTTGCTGTTGGCCCATACAATTGATTGTAAGAGTAGCTTAAAGCGCCTGCGTGTTATACAACATGTTATATAATACACTGGCGCCAAAAGACGGGCTGAGATTACAAGACGTTTTTCCTATGAAAGGCTATGAGCTGCCTTAACGATCGTATTTTCGGCAGCTTTAGAATCCGAACATCACCTAAAATACAATCATATTTCATTGCAGTGGAGACATAGCCTAATAGTCACAACAAACATAAATAGCAAATCACCTAGTATAAAGAAAACCCCAAAACAGATAACACAGACTATATGCATATTTTCTCCTATACAGGTGTTAAGCTGAAGGAGCAAAGTCACATATCCTGTAGGTTTTTGAATAATGCTCACAATCGAGCACTTTAATTCAACAGACAGGATCTGCTGGTATCAAGAGAGAAAACTCATAGTTAAGATACCATGAGCATCATTGGAACTTGTGATAATCATGCTTTAGAAATTAGGGCCACATGTATGAAAACTGTCTTGGTCTAAGACCTTCTTTGTTGCCCACAGCAACCAAATCAGAGCTCCCTTTTCATTTTTTCAGAGCACTATATGAAATGAAAGGGGAGCTCTGATTGTTTGCTATGGGCAACAAAGAAAGTCTTAGACCGAGACAGATTTCAAACGTGTGGCCCTAGGTGTATTCGGAGAAAATACTGGTACATTTTACAACTGGACCGAGATATAACTGAATTTTTACCAAAATATCCGGTGATAACTTTCCGCAAAGTTAGATCATTGAGGGATAGGATTTTTTACAGCTGTTATGAGGCCCCATTGGTGAGTGGTACATGGCTGGATTGCAGGATAAATGGCACCTATAGCTGTGGAACATGCCAGGTTTGTCCATTTGTATGTAAAACCAAGTGTTTTGTGAGTACAGTTATTAAAAAAGAATATTTCATTAGAGATTTTGAGAACCGCAAAACAACAGGCATTGTTTACCTTTGTCAATGTACATGTCCAGTTGACTACACTGGCAAAACCAAGTGTGAATTCAGGCGCTGCATAAGATATCATACTCAACATATTGAGAATTGACAGTACACCCCCATTGCTAGATATGTCTGGGAAGTACACAGTGGTGATTCACAGGCATTATACTTTAGTGTTGTTAAAGTAGTGCATCTATCTCACAGACAGGGAGATTGGGATCAACATATTCTGCAGAAGGAGACCCAGTGGATATATCATATGGAATTAGTGGAACCACTGAGTCTTAATGAGAAACTTACCTTTAGTTGCTCTCTTTAAACATTTGTCCCACTAAAAGGTATTGATTCTTAAATCAGTGTGGCCATTTTGGACCATTCAGTCCCTTGTTACCCCATTTATACGTATATATTCCAGATTGGAATTTTTGGGTATCAATATCTGTATCTCTTATTATCGCTATATCCATGATCCTTTATGTGTTTATTTATGGGTTTTGATATAGGCCTGTTTATTTGGTCCTTGTGCTATCATTGTTAATGATCACAGAAAAATGGGGCATTATTTACTCAAAAACACAAATACAAAGTCATACTTACAGCTCAATGGCTGGACAATAGACTAAACCCAGTAGGAGGCAATATAAGCCCTAACACTACTTGAGAGAAATACAAGTACAGATAACTAAGGAGTAGTTGCTCACACACCCATCCACTAGGAGGACAACTGAAAGATAAAACTGCTCATTAGATAAGTACCAGTTTACACCAGTAGGCAGAAATATTATACAAGGCATTATGGAAATGAGCAGAGAAGTTCATGCGCCCTCTGTTGGATGTAACAAATCCTCAATTTGCTTTTGACCCACTGGGTCTTTGGAAAGCAAAAGAGATATTTAGCCAAGCCAGCATCACCCACCTGTATACAGCCGTTTTTTGGGGTGTTTGCCCCTCATCAGTACAGAGCAGAGTGATGCTGGCCTGGCTGAGTGGGAGACAATGAGTGGCTCTGAAAGGGAAGATCTCTCCTTAGGGAGAGTGCCTATATAGGCGTGTGGAGATTCGAAATTGTCTTTTGCACTCCACGAAGCATCTGCATATCACAAGGCCTTATGGGAAAGGAGCAGCGCCCTCTGTTGGATGTAACAAATCCTCAAAGACCCAGTGAATCAAAAGCAAATTGAGGATTTGTTACATCCAACAGAGGGCACTTGAGCTTCTCTGCTCCTTTCCCATAATCCCTTGTGATATGCAGATGCTTCGTGGAGTGCAAAAGGCAATTTTGTTTCTCCCAACAGCGTAGGCAGGGGAAAATAGGGTAAGTTTTCATCTTTCATTTTCACTCTGCAATAAGGATTCATTGTTTATCATTGAGAGACATAAACTATCCAGAAAACCTATAGGATGAGTTTGCAGTATTTCAGCTTAAAACCTATATATCAAAAATGTATATAAAGTTTGTGTTATGTGTTGTTGTTTATACTAGGTCATTTGCTACATATTTATGTTGTGGCTTTTACTGTATGAGGACCATTGATGGATTGATTTGAAAAAAAAAGTATTTCATTGAAAGCTCTATTTTAAGCTTCTATGTAATCTTATGTAGTGATACCTCTTTTTAAGGAACCTTTTTTCTATATCTAGTAAGTGATTTACAATGATATTAAGAAGAGTGTGCGCTGTCTTGATATTGGGAATCTCCACGGCCTTTTGATACTGGGTGGGAAGCCATAAGTTCCTTAAAACATCAAATGGTGTCATTGATTTCAATCATATGGCCTTCCAGAGATTCCTTTATGAGTTTAGCCTTCTCCTTTAGGGTGCTGTTAGCCCAATAGTTTAGACATATTACATCAGGCAGTGGCTTCCTTAATAAACAGTAAAGTGGGCTATACCTACCTGATCAACCCTTCCAAAACACATGATATAAATAGAGATGGGCGAATTTCTCAAAAATTCGATTCGGTCACTTCGACAAATTTTCCGACAAAATTCGTTTCGTTCCGAATTACTTCGGCACGAATCGCGTTAAAAAGCAGCTATTTCCAGGCTGCACAGAGCCTGCAGGGTGCTGTAGAACGTTGTGCCATGCTTAAATATGCAGAGGGAGCTTGGTTTGGTCTTCATACAATGTTGTGTTTTAGTATGACACGCAGATGACTGCCGCCGCTCTTAGAATCGCTTCACTATAAAATTCCCTGGGCACTTAAGAGGGCAAAACTGACCAAAAAACTCAAGCGGGAATGTAGCCTGATAAAGTCATGCCAGCGAAAGCTGGAAAAAAACAAGCTGAGAGCTCAGGTGGCAACATTAGTGACAGAGTGTGGAGGTGACGGCGGCAGCCACAGCAGCATGAGGTCAGGCAGTGGCACAATGACATTCTGGAGGTGGCAAAACACGAGGAAGCCACAGAGTGGCACAATGACTGATAGCGGAGGTCACGGCGGCAGCAGTATGAGGTCAGGCAGTGGCACAATGACATTCTGGAGGTGGCAAAACAGGAGGAAGCCACAGAATGGCACAATCACACAGTGTGGAGGTCACGACAGCAGCAGCATGAGATCAGGCAGTGGCACAATGACATTCTGGAGGCGGCAAAACAGTATTAGGCCACAGAGTGGCACAATGATACAGTGTGGAGGTCACGAAAGCAGCAGCATGAGATCAGGCAGTGGCACAATGACATTCTGGAGGCGGCAAAACAGTATTAGGCCACAGAGTGGCACAATGATACAGTGTGGAGGTCACGACAGCAGCAGCATGAGATCAGGCAGTGGCACAATGACATTCTGGAGGCGGCAAAACAGTATTAGGCCACAGAGTGGCACAATCACACAGTGTGGAGGTCACGGCGGCAGCAGTATGAGATCAGGCAGTGGCACAATGACATTCTGGAGGCGGATAAACAGTATTAGGCCACAGAGTGGCACAATGATACAGTGTGGAGGTCACGACAGCAGCAGCATGAGATCAGGCAGTGGCACAATGACATTCTGGAGGCGGCAAAACAGTATTAGGCCACAGAGTGGCACAATCACACAGTGTGGAGGTCACGACAGCAGCAGCATGAGATCAGGCAGTGGCACAATGACATTCTGGAGGTGGCAAAACAGGAGGAAGCCACAGAGTGGCACAATGACTGAGAGCGGAGGGTCACGGCGGCAGAAGCATGAGGTCAGGCAGTGGCACAATGAACACAGTGTTGGAGGACATGGCATGCAGCCACAGCAGCAGCCATGAGGTCAGACAGTGGCACACTGACACAGTGTGGATGTCACGGCACAGCATGAGGTCATAGAGTGGCACAATGACAGAGTGTTGAGGTGGGTGGCAATACCAGTCCCTGGTAAAGATGGTGGTAGGCAGATGGAGAAACTGTCAGCAGATGTGTGGCATCAGGTGGGTGGCGGCATCAGAATAGTGGCTGAGGCAGGTAGTTTGAACCCAGACTGACGCCTAAGGCATTGGTGTGTGGAAATCCTGGCCGATCCACGCCTGATTCATCTTGACAAAGGTCAGTCGTTCCACATTTCCCGTGGACAAGCGGGTTCTCCTTGGGGTAACGATGGCCCCCGCCGCACTGAACACCCGCTCTGATGCCACACATACTGGCCGGGGCAGGACAGCTTCTTCACTGCAAAACTCGCAAGTTGCGGCAACACATCCAGTTTGGCTGCCCAGTAGTCCAGCGGATCTTCTAACTGAGGTGGCAGAGTGCTGTCCAAGTAGGCCACAACCTGTTGGTTCAGGGACTGCTCCAGGTCCTGCTGCTGCTGCTTTCGATTGCCCTCCTCACTAGGCGGGTGAAGGAAGCTGCTCATCAGTGACTCCAGACTTAGGTTACTACTGATGGCGCTGGTACTGATCCTACCCCCCCACCTCCCCCCAGCCCCCTGGGG
>JAODAL010038208.1:0-39483 GCA_025379985.1 Phyllomedusa bahiana
GGCCTGGAGGAATGGTCCCACCTCTGGAAGGGGCTCGCCATTCCATTGACGTTTATACAGACCACAAGAATCTTCTGTATCTTCAGTCGGCTCAACGCCTAAATCCTCGCCAGGCCAGTGGTCGTGTCTTTTCGCGTTTGACTTCCGGATCCATTTCTGCCCGGCAAATTTCAAGGCCGACGCTCTCTCCCGCGCCTCTGATACCATCGGTGAAGATCTCGGTCTTCAGCATATTATCCCCCCTGAACGTCTGGTTCATGTTGCTCCGGTGGACCTCCCGCAGACTCCTCGTGGGAAGACTTACGTGCGTCCGCTCTCCGGGGAGGATTTCTAAGTGGGGACATTGCTCCCTGGTGGCCAGGCATCCTGGCGCTCGAAAGACGTTTCAGCTAATCTCTCGCTTCTATTGGTGGCCGACTCTGGCTAAGGACTCAAGAGAATTTGTGGAAGCCTGTACCATCTGCGCCCGGGATAAGACCCCCCGTCATGGCCCATCTGGCCTTCTGCACCCCTTGCCCATGCCGGAGTCTCCATGGTCCCAAGTGTCTATGGATTTCATCACGACCTTCCTCCTTCCTCCGGCAATCCTGTCATTTGGGTGGTTGCGGACCGTTTTTCAAAGATGCCGCATTTTTTCCCGTTGCCAGGTCTTCCATCCGCTCTTCGGTTCGCTACACTTTTCTTTGAACCCATCTTCCGTCTATACGGCCTCCCACGTCACATCGTCTCAGACCGCGGAGTCCAGTTTGTCTCCAGGTTCTGGCGTGCCCTCTGCTCCAGGTTGCAAGTAAAGTTGGACTTTTCATCGGCTTACCACCCGCAGTCCAACGGTCAGGTGAAGAGGATCAATCAAATCCTTGGCACATATCTTCGCCACTTCGTCTCGGCCCGTCAAGACGATTGGTCCGGTCTATTGCCCTGGGCCGAGTTCTCTTATAACTCCCTGGACTCTGAATCCACGGGCTCTTCACCCTTCTATATTGTCTATGGGCTGCATCCCCAACCTCCCCTCCCTCTGCCTTCTGCCTCCGAGGTTCCCGCCGTGGACACCCTGGTCCGGGACATGACTACCATCTGGGAGCAGACGCGCCAATCCTGCAGCAAGCGACTGCCCGCATGAAGTCGCAGGCGGACAAGAAGAGGAAACCACCCCCCGACTTTTGCTCCGGGTGAGAAGGTGTGGCTGTCTGCCAAATACGTCCGGCTCAAGATCCCTAGCTATAAGCTGGGTCCATGGTTCCTGGGGCCATTTGAGGTGTTAAGGCGGATCAATCCAGTGGCCTATAAGCTCCGGCTCCCTCCTACCTGCGTTCCCCAAACTCGTTTCATGTCTCGCTGCTGAAGCCTGTCGTGCTCAATCGTTTCTCCCGGAAAGCCGTCTCCTCTCCCCCGGAAGCGGAGGCCTCCAACTTGTTCACGGTGAGAGAAATTCTGGCTATGAAGTCTATCAGAGGAAGGCGACACTTTCTCATCGATTGGGAAGGATTCGGACCGGAGGAGAGATCTTGGGAGCCGGAGGACAACATCCTGGATCGAGACCTGCTAAGGAAGGATGGGGCGGCCTAAGGGGAGGGGGTACTGTCACGGGTGGTCCCCACCTGGGTCCCGGGGGCGGGCGCACCCCGTTGCCCGTACCCCCCCCCCCCCCCCCTCGGGACAGTAGCCCGCGGGCCGCAGGTCGGGCCGTGGGGGAAAAGCTCACCCCCCCGGGTGCGTCATTACCCCCCACGCTCCTGTGTCCCCGCGGCTCTCTGGGCCGGCTTTCCCTGCCGGCCCTCCCCGGGGCCCCCATGGGGCCGGGGCACTTTTTGAAAATTTAAAAAGGGGGACGCGTCGTAATTGGTTGTTGCTGACCCTGGTCCCAAATAAGGTTTCCCCCCCCGGCATTTCCCTTCCGGACTATTGTGCCCCCAGCCTTTGGAAAGCTTCCTTTTTGCGTCCAAATTTTTCTCAGTATTCTGCCTTTTCGCTACTCTCCTGACCTCGAACCTTTGCCGCCCTGCCCCCGACCTTTCAAGGGCCCGTCCCCATACGTCTATGCCTCACTTTGGTACCCCCGAACTGCCTTGGCTGCCACCCCCAAGCAAGTCACGTCAGTGGAAGCGACCTGGGAGTTTTTCCCCCGGGGAGCAAGGGCCATCCCCCTTTGCGGGGGCTCTGGTGATACCCGGGGGCTACTTAGGTCCCCTCCCCGGGCGGGGTTTAAACCCCCTTGCGGTGGTCCACGGGTCCCCAACCGCCCCTCCCAAAAACCTGCACAGTTCTATCTGTAGAAACGGATTTCCCCTTTATTTAAAAAATAACAAGGTTTAAACCCTTTTAAAGCTCTGTGGGCCTTGGAAATTTTCCGTTTATTTTAATCTCCAAAAAGCCATGCCACGTAAAGGAATACTGGGGAACAGCGGGCTGATACCCCAGTCCAAATAAAAAACCCCCCAATGCCGGGCCCGGGAAAGTCAGAAGCTCCCTTTTCCCTCTGTAAAACTGCAGGGTGAAAAAAACCCCTTTAATTAAAAAAGAAAATCATCCTGAAAAAATGGTTATTGTTGTGTGTAAAAAAAAATTTAAAAGAGGCCCCAACATCCGGCTCAAATTTGACCCATGGGGTAAAACCCCAAGTGGGCCCTGGGCATGGTGGGCCCCTTTTTAAAGGCCCGGCCCAGGGGCTGCTCTTTTGGGGAAAAAATCAAGAAAAAGAGGCAAAAAAGGAAAGGGGCGGGAGTGCAAAAAGTCAACCCGTACTTTAGGGTGGGAACTCCTGACAGACACTGCTCACATGTGTATTTAAATGTCCACAACAAAAAATGGCAATTGGAACACTATATAGAATGTGTGGGCATCAGGTAGAGTCAACAGCTGTATCTGCGGAACTGTAAAATGGACCACTTTCTTATTTACAGTAAAGAAAGTTAAAAAAAGGCGTGACTAAATACGACTGCTTGGCTGCTGTCCGCCCCAGTGGGCCCAAACCCCTTTGTGCTGAACAGCTGAGTCACGTGAGACAAATTTGGTTTTTCTAGGGATACACTGAAATTAAAAAACTGAACAATAATAGCCCAGCAATCAGCTGTTTTTTCAAATGCCAACTAAAAATCTTTATTTAAAACAAAGCTTGCCGAACATTTATTTTTAATTTTTTTAGAAACGAGAAAAAAACTGAATTTAGTTTTTAAAAACGATTTTATAGCACAATCCCAAATTTCCCTAAAAAAAATTTGGACCCTGTGTAAAAAATAAAATAACAAAAATCAAAGAATTTTGGGAAAACTGTATAGCTGTAAATTATTACAACAGAACATTTGAAACATCCCCGGGGTTTAGCTGCTCAACAGCTCCTGCATCATCTTTGCTGGATTTTTCATTTCAGAAAGCAGTAAGTTTTTTTTATTGGGTTTTTTTAAAAAAGGGCCCGAAATGCAATTGGGACATCAGTTCCGAAAACCCTTCCCTGAAAACATGTTTTTGTCATTTATGGGAATATGGGTTTAGCATTTTTTCTTTCTGAAATGTGATACTGGTTCCCCTACCCTACGTCATTATTGCAATGGTTGCCCCCTTTATTTCGGGTCTCTTTTTTAAAATTTTTTTGATGGGAAAAAACAAACCCCATTTAAAAGAAAACCTAATATTTTCAATCTTATGTAAATTACATTTCAACCAGTTTACTTTTTTTTAATCGATAAAACTAAGGGTTTGGGCCAGTTCCAAAGTACCCTTACCTTCCCAAAAAATAAAAAATTCCCCAACCCGTTCATTTTTTTCCCCCCGTTCACTTTTTTTTCATGCTACTTGCACTTTTTTTTTTTCCCCACGGCCCCCCCCTTTTTTTCTGTTTAAAAAAACCCATTTTAAAATTTTTAAAATAAATTTAAAACAAATTTTTGTATTACATATTCCTGATCCCCTTAAGCCCCCACTTAAAACCCACCCAAGCCCTAGTCCCTGCAAACTCTCACCTCTCCAATCTGTCCTGAATGCAGCAACCAGGCTCCTTTTTCCTTTTTCCCGCTGCTATACTGAACCTTACCCGTGTCAGCACTTACTGGTTTTCCCCTTTTAGTACGAATACAAATAAAATAAAACACTCTCGCCCATAAAGCTCCCCACAGTGCTGAACCCCCGTACATCACCTCCCTCATCTCTGTCTACCACCCTACCCGGTCTCTCCACTCTGCTGATGATCTTAAACTACATGGCTCAGTCATCCGAACCTCCCATGCCCATCTCCAAGATTTTCACGTGCGGCACCAGTTCTAAGAGGGCCCTGAGAATGCATCTTCTCAGTCTGTCCTAACAGAATCCCTAATGGCTAACCCACCACTCTCTAGCGCACACATTTCTGTCACTCCCTACAATTCAGCACTTATCTGTATATAGATGTACTGTCTGGGTGGCAGGTCCATCCAATTTGTATATAAACCACCCCATATTTATGTCACATGGCTGGACCATTGTAAACCTAGCACTTCTTAGCCTTCGTCTCACCCGTACACCCTAATAGAGTGTAAGCTCTTGCAAGCAGGGCCCTGGTGTCTCATCTGTAAGTAGCTATTCATTGTGCAACGTATGTCTTTTTTGTCTGTACCTACAGCCTCCAAATTGTCAAGTGCTGCTGAATATGTTGGCGCTATATAAATAAAGGTTATTATTATTATGTTATTATTATAAATACTACTCCGCATTGATGGTGGCTTTTAAGATGTGTAAGTTGCCCATGACATAGGCAATAGTGCAATCCCTTATGACCAGAGATGTAGTCTTTTGAACTGTGTGCTGACAAAAAGCTGGATGGTCACTCTTTTTAAGTCCACAGGACACAGCATCAGTGGTTTCCATAAAGAATTTTAAATTCTGATTCATCTGACAAGTTTTCCATTTTGCGAGTCCATTTGAAATGAATTTTGGTCCAGAGAATATGGCCAAATCATGTGTGTGCTGTCTGGGGGCCTGTGCATCATGAACATCCATCATGATAAATGAGCAGGCCTTGTCCTTTGTGCATGTGGATTTCTCTAGACTCTTTGAATCTTTTGACGATATTATGCAGTGTAGATGGTAAGATATTTAGATTCTTTGCAATTTTGCATTGAAAAACATTTTTCTGCAGTTGTTATACAAATTTTAGACACCGTTTTTCAAACCTCTGACCATTTTTTGCTTCTGAGAAACTCTGCCTCTTTAACATATCTTTTTTATATACAGTCATGTGATTTAGTTTGACTTTTAACCCCTTGACGACCACGCACCGTCTTTTGGCATCAGCTGGTGTGGGTCGTTCGTCTGCAGCGACATCTTTTGGCGTCGCTGCAGACTTCAGGGATTCCGGCGCCGCAGCTGCGCTGGCATCGGGGCTGTACTAAACAGCCCCGAGCCCAGAGCATCTCCTGCGTGCATCGGGGAGCGGGGGAAACCTCCGCAACCCGGTGCTTTAACCCTTTGATTGCGGCAGTGCGTTACCGCAGCGCAATCAAAAGGTCCCCCTGCTCTGTCGGCTGATCGGAACACCCGGTCACCCGACAGAGCTCGGGGAACGGCTGCACAGTCAGCTCTGGGGACCTAGAGTAGCCCCAGAGCTGTCTGTGTATGAAGCCAGTGACCAGGACACACTGTGTGGTGTCCTGATCACTGCCTGTGTCAAAGTGACACAGATTAGAATGTATTAGCATATATGAATATGCGAATACATAACTAAGTGTTAAAAAAAAAATTGTAAAACAGTTCTCCCTTCAGGGGATTTAAAAAAAAAAAGTAAAAAACATAAAAAGTGTAAAAAAATGAATTAAAAAATAAATAATAAAATAAAAAAAAATTTAATAAAAAATAATTGTGCATACATTACACACAAAAAAAAACTACACGTATTAGGTATCCACACGACCGTAATAACCTGTAGAATTAATCTAACAAGTTATTAAGTGTGAAATGTGAATGTTGTAAAAAAAAATTAAAAAAACAAAAATAAAAAAAATAAAAATTCTGCAATTATTTATAAGTGAACTTAAACTATTCCCCATAAAGTACAACTTGTCTCGAATAAAACGAGGCCTCATCCAACTGCGTCATTGAAAAAATAAAAAAGTTACAACTGTTGAAACGCAAGGAGGCAAAAACTAAAAAAAAATTCTGGTCATTAACTATTCAGGCCTGGGGCTTAAGGGGTTAAGCTGTTTTTCATTAGTACTACTTAATTTTTCAGCTTTTTTTTTTAACCCTGTCCCAACATATTTGAGATTTGTTGCTGCCATTGGTGAATTTTTTTTAAATGAAATGGAAAAACCTCTTTTAACTTCTGATGTGTTCTATCTTCTGTTGTAAATAAAAGCTGGCTATAGGAGATTTCCTAATCATTGCATTCTTATTACTGTGCATTTTACACAGCGTCCCAACTTATTGGGGTCGTAATGAAAATTATTATTATTACTTGGTGTGACCGTGTATTGCATTTCAAATAAATCTACACAGTGTAAATGCTACATTTACCTTAAGGGAAAAGCATGCACCTTAAAGCAGATATGGCAATATTATAAACTAGACAGCTATAACTTCCTGGGCTGGTATGGACATCACCCCCACTTTTTGTCAGCGCTAGCTTTTATCATTGATAGCTTATCATGGTTGTCCTATGAAAATATCAGACCGGTTTTTAGTATAACCAGGAATTGCTGCTTAGAATGGAGAATGATTTAATGAGAGCTTAGATACAGAGGTGTTGATGATTATGTAAGCAAAAATCTTGTTATGATTTTATTGTATAAAATGATATACTGTAGATACCAATTTGAAGACCTAAAAGGGTTGTTAATGAGGGCATTGCTGGCTGGAGTTTATATTTATGTGCAATAGAATAAGCTTCATAATATCCTCCTTCTCCTCCAGAGCTTAGTGCCACTATAGATTGGAGAGTTCATTGCCAGAACCTCACTGTGACACCTTCCTTTCAGTGTCCTTTTTCTTAGCATGCTGCTAAGAAATCTGTTCACATATGGATCCATGACTCGACTTTTACTTTAATTGTGATTCTTATTGAATACTGGTTCAATGCAAAAAGTCGTTTTAACCTCCATTTAATGCAAACTGACACACTTAATTTTTAAGTGTAATTTCTAGGTGTACCCTCTTTAGTTTTTGTATGTATTATTAACAACTAAATTTGAAATCTATCCCCCTGATTTCCTTTATCTCTTTAAAAAGTATTCAAAAACATCCACAAAGTAAGGATCCACATTTAAAATACAAGAATAAATACATGAACAGTCTTCAGGAGATGTCTGAGATTAAATAAACTTGGTTGCTTTCTTCCAAAAACAGCACCTTTGCTGTATATGGGCTGTGTCTGGTATTGCAGCTCAATACCAATGTAAAAATGATATATACCTTCCCAATAATTTTTCTTTATATTTTCATATACCGTAGGTTCTTATCGACCAGAACGGGGATCCCACCCCCCACTCGATTCACTTGAATACTAGTTCAGGCTGAGTACAAATAAAGTGCTTCCCTGGTTGGTTGGATCATGTAATCACATAAGATATATCGTCTATCCTCTCTCTCCAGATTGGAGCAAGCGTGCAATGTGTGTTGCACATTTAAGCTGTCAGAGCCATCTGAGCAGCAAATGTTACGTTTTGTCTCCACTGTTTTCACATATACCGTATTAATGGAACGGAGACAGCAGCAAAGCTTACTGCCCATATTAATCCTGGTGATCACATAATTCATGAAGTGATCGCCTTGATGCGGGTAGTAGGAGGCTGCAAATGAGTGTCAGGTCAGGTCCCCACGGCACGGTTTTTCAGCTGGTTCTCGGTTTTGAAAACCGTCTGCAAACCGGCTGAAAAAGTTTTACATGGACCTTAATGGAAAATCCGTGCAAGCGGTCCCCAATGCACGGATTTTCCGCCCGGCGGTTTTTCAGACCGCAGGCAGTTCAAAATACAAAGAGCATGTTCATTCTT
The DNA here is from genome assembly GCA_025379985.1 of Phyllomedusa bahiana. Taxonomy (NCBI): domain Eukaryota; kingdom Metazoa; phylum Chordata; class Amphibia; order Anura; family Hylidae; genus Phyllomedusa; species Phyllomedusa bahiana. The sequence continues at coordinate 7,956 of JAODAL010038208.1, forward strand.
CGGTCCGGTTTTCGGACGGAATACGGACATGCCTATGGGAATATGAATATGTCTATGTGAAAGGGGAGGGCTTTTCTTCGCAAACCGCAGTACAAACAATACAAATACCGGTCGGATAAACTGACCGGTATTTGTCCTGTGCCGTGTAAATGGCCCCTAACAAGACCCAGGACAGCCCTGTGACAATAGTCACTGTAACAGGGCTGCTTTCCCCCATAACGGTGGCTACTCTACCACCCCAGTTATGATAGAGCAGTATAGTGTGAAAACAGATTTATAAACTAATAAATTGGAGATGTGGCCTACTTTTAACCTTTGAATAAGAGACAATTTAAAGTAAACAACAAATGACAACAAACATAAAATAGCCCTGCTCCTACCATTACTGTAGATCAAACCCTAATCAATTACCCTAAAATATGTCATATATAAAAATAGACAAGTTCTTTTTCAGGTAATACTATGTGATTACCAAAAACATTAAATAGAATGTAAAAAGTATTTAAACCTTAAAATGAAAACAATTATATTGTGTGTAATAAAGAAAAACTGCATTAGTACTGAATAAGTTGTGGCACTAAACTAACCTGTACTAACAGCTGAACCATGTCTGGTCACAAAGACCCAATATACCATGGAGCTGAGAAGGTTAATGCTTTGCTGTTAGTTTCTACTGTTTTCAATACAGAGGAATGGTTTACATAAAGGCAGGGACTTCACTTATCAGCTATAGATATATAAGGTTCATACAGTGGGGATTGAAACATGACCTATTAAACTATTTCAGAATTGTTATGATTTGGATGACTAACAAATGTTCTTTCTGCCCTCAGCTGTGTTTTGTGATGTTCTGGACTCCAAATGTATCGGAGAAGATACTTGTTGACATAATTGGAGTAGATTTTGCATTTGCGGAGCTTTGTGTGATTCCTTTAAGGATATTTTCCTTCTTCCCGGTACCAGGTAGGTGAAATCATGTTGCAACTCCACAGCTACATGTATTATAATAGCCTTTTTATTAATATGTAGTCTTACTTATGTCTTCCGAATTCTAGAAGTCGTCATAGATTAACAATATGAACAAATAAACCAGTGCTTCTCCAACTTTTACTACTTCAGCCTCAGCACCGTTACCAAAATAGTGTTAACACCTCACCTACTGTATATTACTTCCCCAGCAGCACCAAAAAATACCTGAGATTTAAGTGAAAGAGATACTGCTTAGTTGCAGCACCTCTTCTTACCAACACTAAGGGTGATATGTATGAAGGGGTCAGTTTTAATGTTCGGGCATTAAAGGCTCCAAAAGTGATTAGCCCACCTAATTTCCCAATGTACGCCGCTTCGAACAAACGTGTTTGGCGCATTGTGCGCCTGGCCCGGCATCAAAGATGTGGGGGCATTCTAGGGGCGTGTCGCACCACACTCATAATATTAGACACATTTATGAATGCGGGTTGGCAAAACTAAGCACATTACTGCTCGAACAGGCAGAACTATTTCGATGTGGTCTGCCTGAGCCTGAGCAGTCGTAATGGAACTAGATTTGCCATTAGGGCAAAAAGGGCCCTTATTTTTCAACTTCTCCCAGTAAAGTAATTAAAACTAATTTATGATAATTATCAAACTATAAAAAATTTAATTATCTAAATTTCATGATACATTATATAATATAAAATAAATATAAAATTATATAAGATCCTGAAAGATAAAATATATGTAAGATTTATTTAATCTAAAATGAATTTAAAATGAAATAATATAAATTAATTAAATCAATACAGCATCAACCATTAATCCCGTTCTCAATTGTGTATTTACGTAGTTAGCATAGTGTTATCAGTGGTTACAAACACATCATAGCAGGCTAGAAATATAATAAAAGGCAATAGAATAGCATGTCAGTGAATAGAAACTACGGTAGTGATCTTGCATGTTGCACCACAACAACAAGCAAGACCTGTGGTGTGCCAGCTAGTACTGTATGTCAAATACACATGTTTGGTGCATTACTAATGCACCAAAGTTCATTACTAATGCAGCAAACACAGATGTGAGGCGCCTTGATCCCTATGTAACATTTATGAGCACACATTCTTCACTTTCATACATTTAGGTGCATTTTACACAGGAAAAAAGACGCAAAAAATTGTGTTGAGGCGCCAAGTTTTATAGATGTCACCCTTAGTGAGGGCAGGGAAAGAGACTTGATGATGAAATTAAGGAACATTACTCTGTGCTTGTTTAACGAGAGACAGTGAGGATCTGCGCCTTACCAGCTAATGAGGTGCATCTTGCCAGTGAGGCACACTTCACAGTTTGTGAATCTACTTGAATAAGCTGCAGCAGTCATCTATTACTAGCCATCATTACTATTTTTTTATGAAAAATTGTCAATTTTTTTAATGTTTAATACTTAAAGGGATAGTCCCATTTCGGGAAATTCTCTTCTCAGGCCGCTAGTTGCTAGCTGCAATCCGGCCCTGCATGTGAATGAGAAGGGCAGCGCTAGCAGCGTCCTCCTCATTCACTTCTATGGAAGTTCCAAGTATAACCGAGCGCACACGCTTGGCTATACTCGGAACTAACATGGAAGTAGGGCCGGATCGCTGCTAGCAATAAGCGGCCCGAGAAGAGAATTTCCTGAATGGGGTCTACACCTTTAATTACTTGAAAAGGGTTTAGATGGTGTGGGTTGATAGAAGTTAAAGGAGAGCTCCCATGTCACACTTTGATGGTATATCGATCAGATGACAATGATGCTTGGAATCATTGTCTTGTTGGAAGGTCCAGTTACACCCACACTTCCCCACAGAAGGCATTACGTTTTAACCTAGGATTTCCTGATACAGTGAAGGAAACAATTATTTGATCTCTTGCTGGTTGTGTAAGTTTGTCCACTGACAAAGAAATGAAAAGTCTATAATTTTAAGGCTAGGTTAATTTTAACATGGAGAAATAGAATATCCAAAATTAAATCCAGAAAATCACATTGTATAAATTATGTACATTTATTTACACTTTGAAGTGAGAAATAAGTATTTGATCCCTCTGGTAAACAAGACTTAATACTTGGTGGCAAAACCCTTATTGGCAAGCACAGCAGTCAGACTTTTTTGTAGTTGATGATGAGGCTTGCGCACATGTCAGGAGGAATTTTGGTCCACTCCTCTTTGCAGATCATCTCTAAATCATTAAGATTTCGAGGCTGTCGCTTGGCAACTCGGAGCTTCAACTTCCTCCCTATGTTTTCTATGGGATTAAGGTCTGGAGACTGGCTAAGCCACTCCATGACCTTAATGTGCTTCTTTTTGAGCCACTTCTTTGTTGCCCTTGCTGTATATTTTAGGTAATTGTCTTGCTGGAAGACCCAGCCATGACCCATTTTTAATGTCCTGGTGGAGGGAAGGAGGTTTTCACTCGAGATTTTATACGGGTACAATGCTCCATCAATTCTCCCATTGATGCGGTGAAGTAGTTCTGTGCCCATTAGCAGAGAAACACCCCCCAAAAATAATGTTTCCACTGCATGCTTGAAATGGGACATGTTCTTTGGGGTATAGGCACCCATTTCTTTTCCTCCAAACAGGGTTTGAGTTGAGTTAATGCCAAAGAGCTAAATTTTTGCTCACCTACCACAGCACCTTCTCCGAATCACTCAAAAGAATCATCAGGTGTTCATTGGCAAACTTCAGACGGGCCTGCACATGTGCCTTTTTGAGCAGGGGGACCTTGTGGGCATTGCAGGATTTTAAACCATTTCGGCGTAATGTGTTTTCTTGGTGATGGTGGTCCCAGCTGCCTTGAGATCATACAAGTTCCCCCCATGTAGTTTTAGGCTGAACTCTCACTTTCCTCATGATCAATGATACCCCACGAGGTGAGATTTTGCATGGTGCCTCAGATCTATATCAATTGACAGTCATTTTGTATTTCTTACATTTTCTTACTAGTACACCAGCAGTTGTCTCCGTCAGTTACAGACTGTCCATGTCTTTGTCAGTGGGCAAACTTACACAATCAGCAAGGGATCAAATAATTATTCCCTTCACTGTCTATGGTGCAGTAAACCAAGACCAGAACTTTTCAGGCTTATGGCTCAACAGTATCTGTGGGGAAGGAAGCATTTGCTGAAAAGGACTCCCTGTCTTCTGTGAGGCATGGTGACTCAGGGGTGCTGTGGGGCTTCTCTGCTTTTTCAAAACTAGCTACACTGTGCTTGTTTGATGGGATTTTGCAAACAGCTGAAAGTTTGAGACTTGCAAAAAAAAAAAAAAAATAATAATAATTTGTAAAGTAAGTTAAATAATTTTGATTACAACTCTACAATTAAAATTTTCCTCTAGTCCCCACTGGGATTGTGTACAGAATTGATTGCAACCTGCTTCTTTGTTAAGAATTTGTTCAGTGACAAGTAACACATGTTTTTAATGTTTCACCTGGCAAAATACATTTATCATGTGTGATGCTATGTATAATAGTGGCAACAGTTTGCTTTCAAGAGTTTTTAGTAATGATTATGGGACAGGAGTTCAGATACATATTCTCTCTACATATAGAAGCTACTTCAGCTTTTCATTCTTTCACATGTACTTTTATTTGCAGTTACTGTGCGGGCCCACTTAACTGGATGGCTGATGACACTTAAGAAGACGTTTGTGCTGGCACCAAGCTCTGTTTTAAGAATAATCGTCCTTATCTCTAGTCTTATTATCTTGCCTTATCTAGGGTAAGTTTCTTCATGTAACACAGTGGAAAACCATGACCTTGAGTACTGGATTACAGTGCCTACTGTCAGTGAGGGTGTTATTAATACTGTAATTTATAAGGGTTGTCCAGGTCATAGGAAAATGTTAGAGCAGGCCAATAAAATGAAAAGAAAAAAACGTGTACTCACCTTCCTCTGCTTCTTTGTCCAGCACAAGGTCCCTCAGGTCTTCTGTTTACCTTCGTTCTTTTCCGAACAGGACACCACCACCGCAGCTGCTGATTGACTGCAACAGTTACGTGCCCCTGATTTACATCACTGTTCAGAAGTGAACAGCTTCGAAAGGAGATGTAAGTAGGTGGCATCCTATTTGGAAGAGAACGGAGGTAAACAGGAGACCATAGAGATCCCTCGCTGCAATGGAGGAGAGAAGGAAAGCGAGTATAAGGCTTTTTTATTTTATTGTCCTGCACTAGCATGTTATTAAATTTTAGTATGACCTGGACAAACTCTGCAGATCTGTTTAGCCAGTACTTTCTATAACATTCAGTAACCTCTTACCTGTTACATAACATAAAGTTAATATTTAAATGGTAAAGAATGGTGAGTGGTCAATTATACTTTACTTATAGAGTACTTTAAACTGCCAATGAATCTTGTTATTGCTGCATTCCGAAGTTAGAAATTGACTTAGAGGACAGAGTTAGCATTCTGATGAGCTTGTTCTTATAAGGGTATGTTCACATGGCTTATTTTGGCGCGCACTGCTGCGTATTGTGCATTACACGCGGCGAAATGCGCGCAGCAATTACAGTAATCCATAGCTCTCATAGAGAGCTATTGGTTACGTGTCGTCTCCCCGCGCATACAATACGATCGTATTGTACGCCGAGGGAAAAACAGTGACATGTCAATTGTTAGCGGCGAATACACGCCGCTGATAATGAATGACTATGGGGCCGGCCCCCCGTGCTTTGGAAACACACGCTGATCAGCGTGTCGCTCCAAAACACCCGGCGTATTGCTGCATGTGCTATACATGCCACAATACACCATGTGAACATACCCTAAGACATCACATAGCTGAGCTGAAGCCCCCTCTGTTCTGATAAGGCCAAAAAAGACAAGCACAGTAGCTAGTTGGTGAATGCCTAAGCCATGTGTTAAAACTCTGTATGGTACCCTTTAATTAGTAGAGAAACATCTACATTCGGCATACCCGTGTCATGTGACAATTTTTTTTTGCATATATAGTGGGGAAAATAAGTATTTGATACACTGGCGATTTTGCAAGTTTTCCTACCTACAAAGAATGGAGAGGTCAGTAATTCTTATTTTGGGTACACTTCAACTATGAGAGACAGAATCTAAAAGAAAAATCCAGAAAATCACATTGTATAATTTTTAAATAATTAATTTGCATTTTATTGCATGAAATAAGTATTTGATCACCTACCAAGCAGCAAGAATTCTGGCTTTCACAGACCTGTTAGTTTTTCTTTAAGAAGCCCTGTACTTTATAAAAGACACCTGTGCATACACTCAGTCAATCACACTCCAACCTCTGCACCGTTGCCAAGACCAAAGAGCTGTCTAATAGAGACAAAAATTGTAGACCTGCACAAGGTTGGGATGGGCTTCAGGACAATAGGCAAGCAGCTTGTTGGCGCAATTATTAGAAAATGGAAGAAACACAAGATGGCTGTCAATCTTCCTCAGTCTGGGGCTCCATGCAAGATCTCGCCTCATGGGGTAAGGATGATTCTTATAAAGGTCAGGAATCAGCCGAGACTACATGGGAGGGCCTAGTCAATGATCTGAACAGAGCTGGGACCACAGTCTCAAAGATTACCATTAGTAACACACTACGCCGTCATGGATTATAATCCTTTAGGGCACGCAGAGTCCCCCTGCTCACGTAAGCATATGTCCAGGTCCATTTGAAGTTCATCATTGACCATCTGGATGATCAAGAGAAGGCATGGAAGAAGGTCATGTGGTCAGATGAGACCAAAATAGAACTTTATGGTATCAACTCCACTCGCCATGTCTGGAGGAAGCAGAAGGATGAGTAACGCGCCAAGAACACCATCCCAACCATGAAGCATGGTGGTGGAAAAATCATACTTTGCGGGTGCTTTTCTGCCAACGGGACAGGACGACTGCACTGTATTAAGGGGAAGATAGATTGTGTCATGTATTGCGAGGTATTGACCAACAACCTCCTACCTTCATTACGAGCATTGAAGACGCGTTGTGGCAGGGTCTTCCAGCATGACAGTGACCCGAAATACACAGCCCGGGCTAGTAAGGTGTGGCTCCGTAAGAAGCATTTCAAGGTCCTGGAGTGGCTTAGCCAGTCTCCGGACCTGAACCCAATTGAAAATCTTTTGAAGGAGTTGAAACACAATGTAGCCCAGCGACAGCTCTGGAACATGAACGATCTGGGGAAGATCTGTATGGAGGAGTGGATCAAAATCCCTTCTGCAGTGTGTGCAAATTTGGTCAAGAACTACAGAAAAAGTCTGACATCTATAATTGCAAACAAAGGTTTCTCTACCAAATAATAAGCTCTGTTTTTCTATTGTATAAAATACTTATTTCATGCAGTAAAATTCAAGTTAATAATTGAAAAATTATACAATGTGATTTTCTGGATTTTTTTAGATTGTCTTTCACAGTTGAAGTGTACCTACGATAAAAAGTACAGATTCTTTCTAGGTGGGAAAACTTGCAAAATCGCCAGTGTATTAAATACTTATTTTACCCACTGTATAGCCTAAATACAAACTGTAGGTAATGACCTAATGATTGCTCTATTGTTCAACAGTGATAGATGGGGTGAGACTAAACAATGACCAGCAATAAATGAAAGGAAATAGGGTCATCTTTTTGTGCTCTGGGGAGAGGGTGTCTTCTTAATTATCAGGTTATTGCTGATAATAGTTACACCTCTAAGGTCATATTCATAACCTGAAAGAAGGACCATCAAGCAGTCCTCTCACTGCTGTGCTATCAGAGCTCACATAGGGGAAGTCAGAGACAAGTCAGGAAGTCATGTACCTAGGGGAACTTTAAAAAATTATATAAAAAACAACTACCTAATTAATAAAAAAAATCCATATTATAGGAACAAAATGCTTGTAAATATGTGAAAATGAAAATGTCAATGGTATTGTCCCTTTAAGTCCTATATGTTGTAAGATGGGACCTCCATGGATCAAACTTGTCTTTACATATACTCCCATAGTATTATATTTAATCAAATAATTAATTAAATTAAAATCTGATGGTTAAGATGTTTAAGTAGATAATATGCCACATGAATGCCAGGACAAAAGGTTACGCAGCAGAACATTTTCCTAAAGCAGGCATCCTCAAACTGCGGCCCTTCAGCTGTTGGGAAAACTACAACTCTCATCATGCATTTATATACTCTATAACAGTGGAAATATTGGGAGCTGTAGTTTCACAACAGCTGGAGGGCCGCCGTTTGAGGATGCCTGGCCTAAAGCTTTTAAACGCCTTCCACAACTTTCTTCTCATAGTGCATCCTGGTACCATCTGTTCCCCTGCTCTCCTTATTTTGTGGGTGAATACAGTTACAGTGATACCATACTGTATGTTCCATTCTGTAATCTTATTTTATTGTTATGGCCCATAAGTGCTTGGTGTGTTTTTCCTTGCAGAGAAGCCTTTGGAAAAACACATGAAAAAATGCCATATGAGGAACATAAAAAAAAACCTAAAAAGCCCTCTAAAACTGCACTGTTTATAGTCCTTTTATAACTCCAACTCAGACTGGACACCCAACAGCACCTCAAACCAATGCCCTCCCACTCAAAAAAAAAGCTACCTTTTTCTTTATACAGCTGTGTGTAAAACCTCCCCAAATGCTTTCCTAATATGTTGTAGAGACAAACCATGCCTGATGAGTTAGCTCTTTCCACAAACAGAATTTTTTCAGTTGATGACTGGGAATTGAGCTAACGACTTTCTAGAAGATTTCAGCAATAGGACAGCTGGAGGGTTAGAGGGTTAATCTCAATGTGCATGTCTACTCTGCATTCACTAAAAATGGACTCTTTCAATTTCGTCATTGTGGTCAACAAACAATGAGCATTGTTCATGAAGCACTAAAGTCTATCTGAAATGGAACACAATAAACACACAGAACTGAACACTTTCATTTAGACTGGAAAGCTTTAAGAGAACGTGAAATAGTGCTTAGAAAGGCTTTGCTATTTCATTGATGGGTGATTTATCTAATTAGCAGGTAGGAAAATCCCATTACTGGGATTTGTAGGAAAAGGAGAGGATTTCAAGGTGGTTTAGCAAAGGAACAATTCACCTTTCTGTTCTTTTAACATGTGTATAATTTCATTATATTGTGAAAAACATGCTAAGATGTCAGATTGCATGGATGTTAGTCCTAGTGGTATTAGCTATAAAGTGATTTATTCAGCTTAGTAAATGTATTGTTGTTTTGTTCTCTCATAGATTGTATTAAAGGGGTTGTCCACTTTTTTAAGGATCTGGTGGGCTTATAAAATAAAAAAAATATATACTCACCTCCCCTATCACCTCGATGCCGCCATCCTCACTCTCCGACAGTCTTCTGTTGTCTTCAGTCCTCCGCCAAATGGAATGTCACTGCTTTAGCTGCTGATTGGCAGCAGCGATCACGCATCATTGCCTGGCGTCATCATTCGGAGCTGTTCTCTTCTGAACAGTGACATCAGGTGGCATGTGAAAGATACAGCCAATTAGCAGCTGCAGCAGTGATGTCCCATGTGGAAGAAGACTGGAAGAAAACAGAAGACTGCCAAGAAGTGAGGACAGCAGCTACGCTGGATCCGAGGTGAGAGGGGTGGTCAGTTAAATTCTTTTTATTTTATACATTCACCCAAACCATAAAAAAAATTTAAAAAACAAAGTGGACAACTCTTTCAATTAAACCATAGATTTAAAGTTCAATACTGTTGTGCTGTAGGTTTATTTGTAATTATTTTACAGTAATGAAGTAGAACTCTCCAACATGTGCTATAGAAGTCCCTAAAAAAAAAACTGTTCTTCATCAAAGAATGGAGTTAGTTCAATCTATATGGTGTGAGAGACAGCATAGTGCTATGGCTTCTGTTATTGATAGTAAACAGGTTCTAGTAAGTGTAATGATCACAACCAGTCTAAATATAACAACCAAAATGTGTACCTTTCAGTCGCCATTTACTTTGTTTTAATGCCTTATAGAAGCTTTGTTTCCTTCTGTTTTAAGAAAAGTATTAAAAAAGACCAGTTACTGTATCCGAGTTTGAGGAGTAAAGTTTCTCCTCGAGGAGAGCACCATAAAGTTGTAGGAAGACTTTTAGGCCATGCTATGCTCCCTAGAAAAATCAAATATTCAGATAACCTCTATAGAAGACAACTAGTTCTTTGGTGACATCTATTGGAAGTTTGGTCCCATCGGTAACATTTAACTCATTAAAATGCCTGAAATATGACTGAGGATTTTTAGCCAGGCCTGTAACTCCTCCATAAGTAAGAGTCTTTTACACCAGCATGAACCGTACTCTGCACTGACGAGTGCCAAACACCCCAAAACAGATTCTGCAGGTGGAAAAGTTGATGACGTGGCTTAAAATCCCCAGTCAATGGTTGGATATGACTAGGGGGACACTACTTCCAGTAAGTGGCACCAGAGATAAAGCTCTCTTTCAAACAGCATATTTGCATATTTCATATTTTCAGGGAACATTGATTAGCCTATAAGTTTCCCTACATCTTTATGGTGCTCTTCTCAAGGAGGAACTTTATGCCTTAAGGCTATTGTCTACTCTGTTGACAGACAGCACCTTGAAATAGCTGGCTGTAGATGGGTGACTCTTTTTCATGGAGAAGTTGCTGGCTGGGCTTAAAGGGTTTTTTGGAGAGTTTTAAAGACCTCCCTACCACCTCCCACTGTACTGAAATAGTACATTAAACCATAACTTCTCCAATCACTAACATTTCAGCTCTGCCAGAGCTCCAGTGGTCTCCCCGTCCTTGACTAAAGATGTCATGCTCATGGATCACATGATGCAGCAGCCAATCACAGACCTCTGTGGTCACATGCTGTACCATTCAGACATGTGACTGCTGAGGCCAGAGATTGGTTGCAGCATCATGTTGTCCTTGAACATGACATCTTTAGTCAAGAACGGGGAGACCACTGGAGCTCTGGCAGCGCCGGACTGGTGGTGATGGGAGAGAGAAGTATTGGTTATTTTCTGTTTTAGCACCGTGGGAGGTGGTAGGGCAATTTCTAAGTCTTCCAAAACCTCTTTAAAACCCTCAGACAAGTTTTAAGGCTCTTTATTGGATGTGACTGAATAAATGCTACTTCCGGTATGGCACCAAAGAAAGAAGTTTCTTCCCTACAGCTATCTCCTCTAGAGTTAATTTGCATACTTGTGTCTCTTCTGAAGTCTGTTTTAGTAAAAACATATTTTCCTAGATCTCTGCATATTGTCATTCTTCTGTTATTTCTCAGGGCATTGAAAGCCGCTTGTTACCATAAGGCTGTCACACTGAGGCTGCTGGAAGCAGATGAAACCATGCCCACATGTGGTGGTCACTGGCCAAATGTTTGCCCATAAAACTGTAATATCACTGGCAAACTTATCTGAGCATGGTTTTGTTGATATGTGGCAATAGGGTATATCCCTATACAATTTGACATCACCAGCAATGGTTTCAGAGAGTCAGTGTATATAGGAACAAAACTGATTGACAAAGGGAATAGAAACCAGTAGTTAGCTTACTAATTTACAAGAAGAATAACACCGGAACTTGTGAACTGTAGATTTATAATAAAAAAATATATATATTGCATGAGGAATGTAGACATTTACAGTAAGAGACATGTTAGAACCGATACTCAAGGCCTTCTTTAATCTACTGTAAATGTAGATGTGACATTTCTGAACTTGTCGATAAATTGAAACCTGGAGAAGTAATGTAAAGAAGGTGGAGCCCACCAACAATTGTAACCAGTCTGCAGCTCACAGATCCTAAGGGGGACATGCATGAACGGGGCTGAAGTCTGGTGTCTTTTCAGCCCAACATCTAGCGCAGCCCCGTTCGCTATATTTTTAATCAGGCGCACTCCAAAATAAGGTGCATTTCAAAGCGCCGCAGCACTTTGTAATGTGCCTAATTTCAGGGGGCGTGTGGGAGGCGGGACACACTGCAACAGTACGAAGCTATAGATTTATAGCTTCAATACAGCAATTCCAGGCGCATTGCTGCTGGAACAGGTAAACCACTCTCAAAGTGGTTTACCTGAGCCAGAATTGTCGTCCTCGCGCTAGAATGCGCCTGATTTATGACCCGCAGTAGAGTGGGTTCATAAATCGGACGCATTCTACAATATTATTATGCGCTTTAAATTTGGCGTCTAAGCGCCATAAATCATACATTCCGCCCTATATGTGGTGTGCAAGGACACAGTCGTACACCAGCAGAAAATCCAAATAGTAGAAGAGTCCAACACTTCCATTAAACTAAATTTTAGGTGTGACTGTTAAAATGCAAATATAAAGTCTAAGCACATTTTGAACACCCTTACGCATTTCCGACACAAATATCTTAGAATGTCCAAGGACTTTTGTGTCCGAAATGCATAAATTTATTCAACATGCTTGACTTGGACTTTAAATTTGCAGTTTATGGATTACAAATAAAAGTTTGTTTTATGTCAGTGCTGGACATTTCTACTATTTAAAACATGCTCAATACTGGGAATCTGAACCATAAGGATCGCACTGACATAATAGAATTTTGGATTGCTTTGTCCTTCATATTGGTCCAATCAGTGGTATATGTGCATGTGGTATGTGTTCCATACTGCCATGCACAACCAAACCGCGTGTCCTGTATGTCCATCCTTTGTTATTTTTTCATATCCATTATGTTGTTTGCTGTGTGCAGGGTTCATGGAGCCACATTAGGAGTGGGATCCCTTCTTGCTGGCTTTGTTGGAGAATCGACCATGGTGGCTATTGCATCTTGCTACGTATATCGAAAACAGGTAATGTCTATTTGCCTCCATTCATGATATATACAGGAAAGTGGATATATTATGTCTTCCCAATGGATATTTATTACTATTAGTATTATGTCTACATAAATCATCAAGGTTTACTTAGAACGGTGCACAAGTTATAAAGTTTTAGGCAAGTGAAGTAAAAGTGCTGCAAAGTAAGAATGCTTTAAAAAATAGAAGTGCTAGTAGTTTATTTTATATCACTTAACACAATGTAAAGGGAATAGACAAAAGAGAAATATAAATCAATATCAATATAAATCAATATAAATCAAATCAATATTTGATGAAATATTTGATGTTTTCAAACCATCATCAGTTTTTCTAGGTACTTGTACACAGTTTTTGAAGGAAGTCAGCAGAGAGGTTGTTCCAAAAATCTTGGAGAAGTAACCACAGATCTTTGTTTGCTCAGATCCTTCTGTCTCTTCATATAATCCCAGACAGACTCCACGATGTTGAGATCAGGGATTTGTAGCGGCCATAGCATTACTTCCAAGACTTCAGTTTAGCTTCCCACACCTGTCTATGTAACTTCTGTATGTGTATATATCTATGCATATATGTACACATGTATCTATTTGTGTGTGTGCTGACAGCGAGTATTTGTTTATCCACTGCTAAATAAATAATGTAATTTATATCCTGGATACAGTAGCTCTATGTGACAGACACCAACAATATATTCATTGCTGTGCTGTAGGAACTAGAGTCATGGAATATAATAGACAGAACATTATATACAGAGGATTTTTTACATAGTCACTATGTAGCACAGAGCTGCTTCTGCAGGCTATGCATTGATCTGAATGGTGATTATACTTAATCTATCCATTCTCTATCTAATCTATTTAGGGTTTTCTGTCTAGTTTCTTTGTATTTATTATAAGTATGTTATATTTTAGTAATGTTTATTATGTATAACTTAATAACCGTGTCCTGTAAAAGAGGGAAATTTGCTAAAAAGTAGAACTAATGTGAAGCAGAAATTCTTTAGTACTCCATTATATTCTTATGCGAGACAATAAACTATCTATGTACATTGCTTTAGCTAATTGGGTCCCAAAATGGAAGTTTATGATGTCCACATCCCCACATGTGATGTAAGAATAGGGATTATTGTAGAGGCACGAAATTTTTAGATATTGTATATTATACACAGTATTACAGTGTTCCCTATGTCTATTTATAGATGCTGTGGTTGGGTCTCATTTAGTCATAGCATTACCATAATTTCCAGCCAAAGTTTTGTCTGGTAAAGATTACTCCTAAGTGTTTCCATCTGTTGTCCTAGAAAAAGAAGAAGAATGAGACGGAGACAGCGACGGAAGGAGAAGACTCAGCAATGACTGACATGCCTCAGAGTGAGGAGTTAACAGACATGGTGGAGATGAAAGAAGATAGAGAATGAGCAGGACATTGGCTTGAGTAGCAAGACTGCCCCTTCCATGTCTCTAGTCTTCAGTTTTTATTTTCTTTGTATGGTTACCTGGTTTCAGAATGCTCCAGTGCTTTGCATACTGGGTATGCTTCCTACAGACAGGGCCTGACAGAGGCTCACTGCTTTGCATTTATCTTCCCCGATCATGAACATGCATTTATCAGCGTCCGATCGGATAGACTTTGGTCATTTACTACATTAAGCTTCATTGGATGATTCCCATTTGTCAACCAGAACATTACTTGTCTGTCTCTTCTGGTAACAAAGCTGCCGTCCCATTTACTATATCCTTTAAACTGACTGTGGTTTACCTATATCGGAATACTGAAATTCAGTTCTGGCTTCTTATTTTGGTTACATTTGTGAACCAGTTTTCGGCTCAAAAGGGATTTCTTTTTAGAAACCAGGTGCAAAAGCACATGTACACATGTAAGATAGTGAGGATTCACTGCACAAAATAAGAAAAAGTGCTTCTATACCACACGTCTATTAGTGATTTATCCACAATATCTTTGTATTGGAATGTAATGGTTACATTCAGCTTTTAAGACTGTTTGACTTAAGTTCGGTTTGCTTGAACTACTATTCTTAAAGTGTAACTGCACTGTTCTTAACATTCACAATCTAACTCCGTATAAAAGAGTTGAGTCATTTTTGTAACTACTTTGCTGTAGCTCTTTCGGGCCTGTGTTATTAGTTATATCATGTATTTTTCTCCATTCTTGTTTACAGCTGATTTAAAAATTCTGCTGGTTGTTACTCAGAATCTCTCTATGGCATATGCACCCTTCACATACCAGAGATTTGAAAGGGTGGTGTGATTTAGAGAATCTATTGTCACACACTATAGTCAACATGTCCGAAAATTGATGGCGCCGTGGCAGTTTTTAGGCACATTAAATCGGTGTAAAGTGTGTCTGAAAGTACGATCCTTTCAAAAATCTGGCATCAGGTATACCTTGCATAGTAAACTTAATGTGCCTAAAAAGGCACATTGTGCAATCGCAGCACATAGCATATCATTGTTAGTGTATGTAATGCGCCTATCACCTATATGGTGTTAAAAGTGTTTTTGGCACAAAATAGACCAAAAAACTGATGTTTGCATATTGGGACATGTCACCTTATATTGGTAAATTCTGAGGTTTTGAAAATGGGGATTTCTTGTTCAGGAGTGGAAAGCTCCTTTTCTAGATCACACAGATAATTCATTATTTTGAATGGTTATTGCATGTAGTGCTTCATTTCTCCACGTTGGCACTGCTGGAGAACTGAACACACAGCTGACAGATTTTCCACAGATTATAGGTTGTCCCTTGTCCCAGATACCGGACATTTTGTAACCATGTAACCTAGAGACCATTTTAACAAGTACGGATTGTTCAAAGTGGAAAACCCCTTTAAGATACATTTTGGTTCAACAGTCCCTCAGCAATAGCGATGTTCCCTGATATGATCGTTGAGCCTTGGCAGACAGATGTGTTATTTTCATGAAGGGTAATAATGGCTGTCAAACCAATGGTACCAACTATCAAAGAGTTAGGACCATTTAAAACAAACTTGTCCAGTCATTGTTTCTCTTCAAATTGCTAAACCCAGTTTACCTGAGATTTATATAATTGTTCCAATATTTTGATAGCTAGGTAGGTAGGTAGATGATTAGATAGATACATTCTTTGAATGAAAGCACATATGGTCTTGTACTTGACCCTTAAGGGCATGTCCCCACGGCAAGGTTTTGCGACCGATTTTTCAGACGGTTTGTGGTTTTGAAGACCGTCAGAAAAACCGTCCGCAAACTAACACAACGGGGCTCTATGGAAAACCCGTGCAGCAGTCCCCACTGCACGGGGTTTTCCGCCCGAAAAACATTCTATATGCACATTCTTACGTAAGGATTTCGGACGGAATATGAGTATGGGAAGGGGGAGGACTTTTCTCCGCTCATCGCGGAGAAAAGCAGTCCCCTCTCCTCCCCCGCGGCCGTGGGGACGGCACACAAACCGGACATATACCAGTCGAATAAACCGACTGGTATTTGTCCATTGTCGTGTAAACGGCCGCTAACTGTAATTGTTAACAGAGCTCCCACATTAAACTGCACTCTGGTAACTATGGACAGGAGAAAACATTATATAGCAGAAAAATCAATGTACAGTGTTTACAGATTTTCCCAACATTTTATATACATTTTAATGAGAGATTTCTAATGTTTTGCCATAAAAATTTTATTTCATTTCATACTATATTCAAAATTTTCTAAAAACTTATCAACAAAACACCCTAAATATCTAGCATAAAGCATAATGAAGTCATCTGGGCCGTAGGTGTGACTACTACTGCAGACAGAATCTGTAAATGTAACTCATGGTCACTAATTTGAAATGCCATCTTGGTTGTGAATCGAAAGCCGTCACCCAGTTGGTTGCTGTGGGGAAGCTCTTGCCGCTTTCAATCTGTACTAGAAGTCCATAGTGCATGCACATAGATAGCAGTGTTATTACATGTTTGTATACAGATTACACTGTAAGGTCCAGCTTTCTGTTATGAAATCCAAAACACATAAAATAGATTGCTCCATTGACCGCAGCCTGGTAAAGCGTTTGCTATTGCAATAAGGCATTCAGTTACATGGGTGACTTTTTCTTATACTCGTTGCATATTATCCAGTCTTTTTTTCATACATTACAATATACTATTCATCTAGTGCCATAACTTATTTTCTGATCTTGTCCAGAACTATGTACTGCATGTCTATTGGTTGCTCGTGTCTGAATCCAGACATTAGATTCATACAGTAGTTTAGCACTTTAAGTTATGTGGTGAAAACGTCATTGTTATTAGAGAAAGTTGTTCAATTCTCTCAAGGCAATGAAATACATAGTTGTCTCATTGCTTTCCTTTTCACACCCCTTTGACCTGGCCAGAAGTGTGTGGTATACAAGGCACTATGTATCGAAACTGTTGTTCACAGCAACGAACCAATCGGAGCCCTTGTTCAGGTTTTACGTAGCATTTTAAGAAATATAAACTGATCTCTGATTGGTTGCTTTGGATGACAAAGAGTATTTTTCTGGGTCAGTTGTGACACCAGGCCCGTCATTCATACAACTCCTAAATGTATATTGGCTCTACTTATTCTATGTTGATGTTAGATGTTATCTGTATAAAATTGTTATTTCCAATGGAGCCTCATCTTCCCTCTGGCTGTATAGAACTGAATATCTTTCTGGACGCAGAAGACAAAATGGAATATTTTTTTTAATAATATTTTTTTCTCTGGGTACTTGACTAGAAATATAATCTGCAGTATTTTTTGAATATTTGTGAATATATTTAAAATGTGTGTGGGGTTATGACTGGAAAGTTTAAAAACTGTCAAAAAATGAAGAAAGAAATGCATCTAACATGGCGGGTGAGAATATGACTGGAAGAGTGAGATTCATTTTGTGTAGAAATTAAAGGGAATTCAATAAAACATTAAAAGTGCGGAAGAAATGATGTATTGTGATTTATTGGGTTATCATGTAGTCACTTTTCATGTTGGGGTAAAGCAGGGGTGCACAACCCTTTTTCACCTGACAGATTGTACCAATCCCAAGGGACCAAATGAAAATGACAGGGGTATTACCGTCTGAGAGTATCCCCCTGAGGACACCAATACATCTTTTTTCAGCGGGGCAAAAATTAGCTAGCATCAGTGTTCTGTGCTAGATAAAGCAGAGGCTCTGATGACAGCCTGGATCCTGCTCTAATGGCTGGAACTGGAGAAACCTTAAATCCGAGCTGTTTAACCACTTACATGCTGTAGTGAATAGTGACCATGGCATCCAAGTGGTTTTAGAGGGAGGAGGTTCCCTCTCTCACACCATTGGCACCTCCCGCGATGTGTTCCTACAGTGGGGAAAATAAGTATTTGATACACTGGTGATTTTGTGAGTTTTCTCACCTACAAAGGATGGAATGGTCTGTAATTTTTATCGTAGGTACACTTTTACTGTGAGAGACAGAATCAAAAAGAGAATCACATTGTATGATTTTTAAATAATTAAGTTTCTTTTTATTGCTTAAAATAAGAATTTGATCTCCTACCAACCAGCAAGAGTTCTGGCTCTCACTGACCTTATAGTTCTTTAAGAAGCCCTCCTACTCTGCCTTCATTACCTGTATGAATTGTACCTGTTTGAACTTATTACCTGTATAAAAGTCACCTGCCCACACACTCAATCAATCACACTCCAATTTCTTCACCACGGCCAAGACCAAAGAGCTGTCTAAGGACACCAGGGACAAAATTGTAGACCCGCACAAGACTGGAATGGGCTACAGGACAATAGGCAAGCAGCTTGCTGAGAAGGCAACAAGTGTTGGGGCAATTATTAGAAAATGGAAGAAACTCAAGAGGATTGTCTGTCTTTCTCGGTCTGGAGCTCCATGCAAGATCTCGCCTCGTGGAGTAAGGATGATTCTGAGAAAGATCAGGAATCAGCCCAGAACTACACGGGAGGACTTGAATAGAGCTGGAACCACAGTCTCAAAGACTGTTACCGTTAGTAACACACACATAAATTAAACCAAGATATAATTGGCATCGCTGCAACTATAACAACCCAAACAATGAAATTATTACATTATTTATCTCATATGGTGAAAAGTGTAAAAAAAAGTAAGAAAAAAATACCAAGATTATAATATTTTACTTATTTTCTTGCCCAAAAATATAATAGAAAGCAATCAAAATGTCTTATGTACCCCAAAATTGTACCAATAAAGACTAAAAGTTATCATGCAAGAAACAAGCCCCCACACAGATTTGAAAAATAAAAATGTTGTAAGTTGAAATATGAAAACACACAAACAATATTTTTTAATTTAAAGTGTTTTTGTCATGCAAAATGTAAAAATAAATTCATAATTTCAAAATTAAACTCCTCATTTGATGAGGCTTAAGATATGGGAGCAGGAGCACTGGCAAGACCCAATACCTCTTGCTCTTGGCACTGCATTGAACTAACTGTACCAATTTATTATATATTTTGGGAGTCGGAGTCGGTCCATTTTATAACGACTCTGATTCCTACAAAATGGGCACCAACTATGTGTGTGTATATATATATATATCTATATACATACATACATATATATATATATATATGTGTGTGTGTGTATTTATATGTGTCTGTATATGTGTCTGTGTATATATATATTTTTTATTTGTGTGTGTGTGTGTTTATATATATATATATATATATATATATATATATATATACAGACACTCAAACGCACCCATTTATATATATATATATTTATTTTATATATATACATACACACAGATAATCACATATGCATTACACATAAGTGTGTATATCCATAAATGTGTGTTTGAGTGAGTGTATATGTGTATATTATATATAGATCATGTATATTATATATAGATTATGTATTCTTTTCCTCTTTTGGGCAATGATTTCTCTTTTTGGACCTCTTTTTTTTTTACTTGTATGACATATTTCTAACATGCCATCAAACATGACAAATTCCTCAGCAATCCAGGTGTTTGATGTGAAGTTCTTAATTTCCTGCCTCAGGTGTGTCTGATACAATTGAGATACAAATGTATACTATTATGAGTGATTCTATACAGGGGGTTAACGAAACATGAGAGAAGAGTAACTTTAAGAAGATCTAGTATAACTATCATTTTATTAATCTAAACTTCTACTCTAACATATGGAGTCCAATGGACAATCCTAATTCATGACTGACAGCTAATTTTATGTGCATACTCATACAGTGAAGCTGTCTTTAATGATTAGGATGGTCAACTCCTAAGCATAGAAAGAGGTTGGAAATAATTTTTAAGGTGACAGGTGTGCTTGTGTTTATTTATGTTTAGTACAGTTGAAACCAGAAGTTTACATACACTATATAAAAAGACACATATGCGGGGGGCGTGGCCTGGTCCTGCATGGCGGCGGTCGCTTGAAAGAGGAGCTCCGTGGAGAACAGCAAAATCGGCCCAACTAAACCTCTCCTAGAACCTCCAAAACTGCTCCAGTGCGTCAGGGGATCAGCATAGACCTGGGAGAGACCGGCTCAGCTCTCTAAGAACCCGGAGTTTGCTGAGTGCCAGCACGAATACCGGAGGCGCGCGAAAAGTCCCGGGGACGGGAGAAGCTGATAGGGGTGCGTGCCGCACAAGAAGTGAAGGCGCGGCGCCTGTAAGCGAAACTGCAGAATACCCAAAGATACGCGACACCTGACGCAAACCTCCGGGGCGCATCATCAAAGCCTTGCGCTCAGCAGTGTCCCGGCGCTCATAGCCGAGCTCTGGGCGGAGAAGCCCGGCTGTGGGAATCCCGTGCGGCTCTCCCTGTGCAGAGGGAAGAGAACGGGATGCAGGGACACGGCAGATACCCGCAGAGACAGCAGAGGACCAAGCTGGGCTCAAGTTAAAGGGACACCTGCTTATCCTTCAGCCCTAAACACTGCCGCATACCTTGTGTGAATACAATCAGAGGGGTAGGTGTGGACACTACACTTGACAGGCGCCATCTTGGGAACACGTGCTCCTCTGTAGGAGTAACACTCATGCCTGTTTCTGCAGCATAAGCTACCTGCTTTAGCTCTATTAACATCCCCACTGTCTTGGGACTAAAACCCGGAGCCACTCTAATTAATACTGTGTGCACCTGCAGTTAGAGCCTCTGCCTAGTTCTGACCTTATTGTTTCTGGGACAATACAGGACTGAGAATCCTATCTTGTCACTAACATCCCATTGCTCAGAAATAAAGCTCTACTCTCTACATTGTTTAACTTGTAGAGTCACATACTCCTTGAATCTACTTAGAACTTCAGAGCACCTCTTAATCTATAAACAGTGGTGATATACAAGAACCACTAGGAATACTCTCCATTCATCGCATAAATCTACTTCAGATCTTATATCTCTCTACCACAACCCACAACCATGGGAGGCACTTCTAAATGAAACAGCAAACCGCAGAAACCCAAGAAGCTTACTGAATTCTTCCAAAATCTTCATCTAATGCGCGGCATTACATTCTCCCCCTACCTCGCCGACGCCGTCACGCTCCGAAAAAGGGAGACGGAAGACTCCCTTTTTTTTGGGGATACTTTCCTCTGCGGGGGGATTTTTTAAAAAATATGAAGGGGACCCGAAAGGGTTTTCCCTTTGAAATTTCAAAACAAGCACATCGAAACGAAAATGGGGCGATTTTTTTTGGGATCCCCATAACCTTTTTTAATAGACGGGCCAATTATGCTCTAAAAGGGTGAGGTTCAAAAACTATCGGCAAAAATTTTTGGATTTAAGAGGATCGTTTTTTCCCCGACGGATAATAACTGCACAGGAAAGGGAAACCGGAATCGGGCAGTTCGATAAACCTTTTCCCTTCTTAACGAACCCAAAGGCCCTAGTTCTTCCTTTAGGGCCCCAAAAACAGAAATTATAATGATGGAAACCAAAAGACCCGCCAAAAACCTAAGCCCTTTCCCTCCTTGGAAAACCCAGGGGGGTTTTTGCTAAAGTGCATTTCTTTCGCACAAAAGATGACTTCCCAAGAGTCGGAGGAAGGAGTCAGAATTTTACCCGGGAAAAATTTCTCTAACCCACCATCTTCCCACTTTCGGGGGGCACAAACGGGGCAGAAAGGAATTTTGCCCTATACCCAAAATTTGCGAGAAAAACAACAACCTATTCCCCTTTGGGTTTGTTCCCTTTGGGAAATGGGAATCCCCCGAGATGGTAATAAACCCATATCTGTCAGTCACCCTTTCAACGGCGAAGGATTTTGGCGTCATGGGGGTCTTCTAACCACTTTTTTCCCCCTCCCCAATAAAGAAGGCGAAAATTGAAACCCGAAAATTTTTCTCTCCTCTGTGGTCAGAGAAACAAAGTCGCCAAAAGACTACCCCCCGATTTTCCTGAATTTTCTAGGTTCACTTTCTCCACTTAGAGGTTATTTGGGGGTAACCTTTTTCTCTAACCCGTTCTTAAAAGGATTTTTTCGGGCTGGCCCCTGCAGTGACTTCAGAGGACTTTACCCCACCGGAAAATTTCCCGTTCCATCGGAAATCCCAAAATTTATGGTGGTTTTTTACTTTTTATCTTTATTTCCCTTTCTTTTGTTAAACTGCGAGTTCATGCAGCCCGTTCTTGGGTTTCCCAAAACCCAAACCGAAGGTCCCTTATAGGGGGGCAGTTCAAATCGAAAACTTGGTGAGCATAATCCCCCTTCCCCTTTTTTCTCATGCAAAAATACTAATTTTCCTAAATTTCCCCCCTTAAAAAAGGGAAAAAAGGGTAAATTTAAAATTATGTAAATTTAATTTTTGAAAAAGGGGTTTTAGTTTGGGCCCAAAAAAAAAGATCTTTTGCTCTGGGGAGACATTTTAAAGTCCCACGCAGAAGGATCTGCTTAAAGGGACACATCTCACTGGGCGGGACCTTTGGGCCGCTTACAACATAAGAATGCCCCCATAGGGTTTTTCACTTTCCCGAAAACAAAGAAGGCGGGGGGGTTGAATATTAAAAAAGGGCAAAAATAGGGGTTTAAATAATTTAAAATTTTATTGTTTGTTAAAGGTCTTTTCCTTATTCTGAATGTACCCTTTAAAATCCCTTTTTATATCCCCAAAAATTGGGCTCACTATTTGCCCCCAATATTCGGCAACGACCCTTTTTAAACCAAAAAAATTCCAAAAACCAAAAAAATTTAAAATCAACCAAATTAGTTTATTGCGGGGGGATTTTTAAAATTTTGGTCATTGAAAACAGTTGGGGATAGGACTTCGGGAGGGTTCCCCGGGATACACCCGATCTCAGGGGGGTTTCCTCCGGGTAGAAAACCTGCACGATTTTATTTGGGGGATTTCTCTTATCCCGGGGGGAGGGTTTTTTTCCCTTTTAAATCGACGGGCCATCGGGCATAACCCACTTAAAATACTTTTTTTTTAAACGAACAAACTTTAGCAAATGTTTTTTTCCATAAAAATTTGGGAAGAGAATCTGGCAGATCATTCACCAGTATACATGACAGGGAAAAACGCTTTTTCTCCCTCTTTCATTCCTCCCCCCGGCGTATTAACCCATTTTTGCTTTAAAAACGGAAGTTTTGTTTTTAGAAAAATTTCAAAAGCACTTTTTAGAGTATTTTGGGCATTTAAAAACCCCCAAGCCCCTTAAATTTAACTCGCTGTGGGGGGGGCTCCCCAAGGACAAAATTAAGGGGGGGTTCCTTTGGTTTTCCAATTTGGGCCGTAGGGAAAAAAAAGAAAAGGGGGAAAAAAAACTAAATACTCTTTTGGGTAAAATTGCAGCAATTAAACCAGACTCAAGACCTCTCCCCTAAAAAGGGGGAAAATGAGTTTTAAAGGGAAAACAAAATAAAACTTCAAAGAACCAGCTTACAAAAAAATGAAGTACATTTAACCCCAAAAGTAAAATGGAATTTTTTCTATGGGTGACCGCCCCGGAAAGGGGTTTTTTTGCTAGGAAAGTAAAAAAACTTTCAATAAAACTTTAAAAAAGATTTTTAACCCCCCACAGAGGAAAAAAGAGAATACATGATCCCCAGCAAATAGTAAATTCATTTGCTGACTATTATACTCCCTATATAATATTGGAAAAACAACTCCTCCCCGCCCGGGGTTTTTCCTTTGAGGTTATTAAATTTCCCCTCCCAAAAAAGGACTACCTTTTCTGTCGGGGGAACAGAAAAAAATTTCTAGATTTAAAACCCATTAAAGATTAGCGAGTTTTGAACCCAAATTTTTCAAACAAATTTTTCTCAACAAATCCCCAGGGCCTGTTGGTCCTTTCCCCAAAGGTATTATAAAATTTTCTTAAATCCTATCCCCCCATTCTTTTAAAATGTTTCGTTATTTATAGACAGCGGCTCCCCCCCCCCAAAGGGGGATTTGGATGCCAAAATTTCCACTTTAAAACCCCAAAACCGGGGAAATCCTCCTGATTTTGGGCGGTTAAAAATTAAAAACCTCCCCGGGTTTAAAAAGTGATATTAAATTTTATTCTAAAATCATTGCTAATAGGGCTACAAACTATTATTTCCCTCTTTAATTTGGGCCCGGATCAGGTGGGGGTTTTTTCCAGGGGAGGGGCGACGAGAGGGGCGAAGTCAGAAGGAAATGATCAATGTCCTTTTTTTGTTAAAAAAAGGGAAAATCTACCTTTTGGCTCTTCTCTCCCTTTGGGTGGAGGAAAAAAGGGACTTCGATAGGGTCATTTTGGGTTTATTTAAGGGGGGTTCTTTTAAAAATTTTTGGGGTCCCGGGGGTAACTTCTTTTAGAGCGATTTTATCATTATACACCTCCCCTTCAGCAAGAGTACTCTCCTCAGGCTTCTTCTCTCATTCTTTTTCAATTTCCAATGGCACGTGACAAGGTTGCCCCTTGTCACCTTTAATTTATAATCTATGTGTAGAACCCCTTGCGCAGTTAATCAGATCTTACCCCCTGATCTCTGGCATTTCAATTTATGATATTGAACATAAAGTGAGCCTTTATGCAGATGATATACAAATTTTGTGACTTCCATACCAGCCCTAATGTCCCTCCTGGAACAATACTCAGGTGTTTCATATTATAAATTGAATGCAAACAAATCTACTTTACTTGCTGTAAACTGCCCACCCGCGGTGAAAACCCACCTGAAGGAACTCCAGTTTATGTGGTCGGACTCCTATGTTACATATTTGGGGATAAAAATCTACCCAACTCTTTCCCACACTATTAACCACAATCTGACAGATCTGACTTCCTCTATAAGTTCAGAGATACACAGATTACAACTACCCTTATCCTGGTTAGCAAAAATCAACCTCACCAAGATGTTACTACTACCTAAATTTTTCTACGTAGCTCGATCCCTACCCTTTATATTCCCTGCAACACTACTAAATGAATTACAGACCAAACTTTTAAGATTTATCTGGGGAGCGAGGAAACCTAGATTTAAGAAACAATATTTGTACAGACACAATAGGCTGGGAGGTCTATCTGACCCAATATGTCCCATTAAAATATAGCAGCAATATTAGAACCTATTGTTTTCTTATGGAATAATTAAACCTCACACCACTGGGCTCTTATGGAGTTGTTAGCAGTTACCCCTTACACGATAAAGGACAAATTTACTGCGGCCCTGTTAGGATAGGCCCTGCCAAACTGGAGTCTCCCAACCCTACAACATGCTGCACTAGTTTGGTCTAAATATATGGTTCCCTTACAGGGGGTATGGGTAGATTGAGACTCTTGTCCGTTAACAGTCCTATACTCTATGGCTTCGCACCTCTCTATATCATTTTGGATAGACAAAGGACTCAGTACCATAGGTCAACTATATGAAGGTCCAGTCTTTAAATCTTTTGCTAGTATTAAAACGGAGTTTAATATTCCCCCAAATCAATTCCTGTGCGATCTGCAACTTAGAAGTCTGATGCAGGCGTGGAACTGGCCCTCATGCCCCTTGACGTACTCCCCATTCCATAACTTTATATTCCGGAAAAAAGGTTTTGAGAAAGGGATTACTGCAGCCTACTCCACATTATCTAAAGAAAACCTTACTTCAAAACCCGATGATGCTCTCAAATGGGAAAGGAACCTAATCAAAGCTTCCCCACTGAAAAATGGATAGAAGCCTCATCAGCCCCGCTTAGTCTTTCTAGGTGTGTTAATCACACTGAATTATCCAGGAAGTTACACCTTAGGTGGTATCTCACACCTAATAGAATCACACATATGTCACTGGGGTACTCCAAAGTATGTTGGAGACATTGCGGAGCGTCAATTTCCCTGCTACACATGATTATAATAGATGTAATTTACCCAGTCCATACTTTTGTTGATTGTTATCTGGGGCGTAAGTGATTCAAACCCTGCTTTGACCTGATTCCTAGCTTTGAATTCATCAGGCATCCCCCTTGGTTGGCCTCTTGCATTTTTCACACAATCCGACTAGACAACATGTGAAAGGTAAGGGAAAAAGTTCATAATGGACTTATTGGTCGCAGTCACTTTCTTGCAGTTGTGGAAGCATGCCCCCCAGGTGGGTCTTCCTTCAAGTTTCACTGAGGTTGGGGACACAGGAGTACTTGGTGTGGTCAAATCTGGGCTCCAGAGAATCTCTGACGGTTTCGCACCCACACAAAAATCACCGGATGTAAACTTTGATCAGAGTCTGGATCTGGAATGGAGGGAACACTATGGCATGGATTAGTTTCAATTCATTACACAGATTTATAACTATTTTCAAGGCTATCATTCCCTGCACTCAACTGCTATGTGTGAAACCTCCTAATCTGGGCAGACTGAGAATAATATCTCCAGAGGAGTGAGGACCAGGGGGCTAACTAGGGGTATTTCTGACAGAATAGAGTTGCAATGGATAGGATTTTCCCGGGGCCAGGGAGAGATGGTTTTTTTGCTAGCTTTTTAGCATTTTTTGTTTTTTCCGGGGGCCTTCCTTTTTCCAAATTTTTTGCTAAATTCGGGATGGTAAAGGGGGGGTGCGGTTTGAGGTCCGTCCTTTAGTTTCCAAAGGGTTTTTGGGGTTTCTTTGCAGTGAAAAGGGAGGGACTTGGGCAGATTAATAACCTCAGGGATTCCCCAAAACGCTATCATATCCCCTCCTCCCTCGGCTTTCCCCGGGCTTTTTCCTTTTCCCGGATCTTGTACTCATGATCGGGTTTCAGTGTTTCCATTCCCTCCCTCTCCCCCCCGGGCCCCTTCTGTTGGTGTCCCTCAGGGGTCGTCCCCGGGTCCCCCCTTTTTCTCTCTTTACCCCTCTTTCCCCTTCCCGGGCGCTTTATAGCTTCACCTGGGGTTTTCCCTTACCCCTGTATTTTGACGAAAACCCCAAATCTAATTCCGGGGCCCCGTGTCCCTTCCCCTTTCTTCCGGGGTTTCCCCGACTGTTATCCCCCATTTCCTCCTTTTTTTTAATTTAAAATCCCCCTTTAAATAAATGTGGAGAAAACAGGAAAATCTTTATTTTTTCCCTCATCCAAAATTACCCCTGCCTTTTGTTCTCTTATCTCCGGGCAATGGCCCTCTCACCCGTTCCCAAGTCGCCCGTTGGGGTTTAAACCCCGGCTTCCCCTCTGTCCCTTTAAACACACATCCAAACCCCCCTCTACCTGGGCCCCCTAAATGGAAAAAAAATCTCTCGCATTTCCCCCTCTTCCTCAATTGGGCACTACAAAAATTTCGGGGGCCCTTTCCCCTTTTCCCCCCCCCCGCCTAGCTTTTGCCCAACTTCTCCGTGGCCCCCCAGCAAGCACCCCCGTTTCCCCCCCTATCCTTCCTTTTAAATCTGCCCGCCCGTTTTTTCCACCCCTTCTTCGCTATCCTCTGCCTCTCCCCCTTGGGAAAACCCTTTTAAGGGGTTCCCCCTTGCCCCGCGAAAATTTTTTTCAAGCTACTAAACCCCCCCTACAAGGCTCTCCACGCCCCCTCCCCCCCCATAAATCTTGCCTAAATTTTTTAAATTTTTCCCCCCACAGGACCCCTTTTTTTTGCTCTCCCCTTTCAGTCCCTCACACAAACCCCCCCCTTAAAAAATTCTCCGTGCTTCACCCCCACTCCCGGAACTACTGCCCCCAAAAAAATTTGACTTCTCCCTTTTTACCCTTTAAAAAAGCAAACCCGAAAACCCCTTTTAGTTTTTGGCCCAAACCTACATTATCTTTTTGGGGGCTACTTCCTCCAAAAAATGTCTGCCCCCCCCTCCTGTTTTCTTTCCCCCCCCCTTTTTTAATTGTAAAGCCCCGGGCAGGGTTCCCATCTCCCTTGGGCGTTCCCTTTTTTGTTAAACCCTATCATTGTGTCATTTTGACTTTTATTTTATGTAACCCCCTCGAATGTACAGGCCCTGGAATTTAATGGCGCTTTTAATTAATCCATTTTTAATTTTTCAACTCTTTTCCATGGTTTTCACGGGTGGTTTCTGGCAGTCATGTTGGTTTCGGGTAGACCCTTTAGGATCCCGTGAAACTAATTTTCCACCCATAGAACAACTTGTATTTTTTACTTTTTGGGTAATTTTAAAGGGGTTCAGTAGGATCCGTGGGAAGGATAAGGGGTTTTGCCAAATTGGGTTCCCTTTTTTTGTTGGCCCTTTGACTCCCGGGTTCCAAGTATTTGGGAAAATTTTTACAACCCTTTTTTTAGTTACTTTCCGTGGGAAATGAAGATTCTGGGGCTAGGTTTATTTTTTTGATTGGGAAAAAATCCCTCTGGTTTTTTCATTTTGTTGGGGGTATCTTTAAACCCATTGTTTCTACCCGCTGGGTATAAGGCCCCTTTGGTTTAAAAAAAGTCTTTGTCTTTCCTCTAGAATCCCTTCTTGGGTAACTCTGCTCCCCTTCCTCTCAACTTTTCCTTTCCCTCGGGTTGTTTGAGTTGTTTGAGTTTGTTCAACAGGTCACCTGGATTTTAATGCATTTTCTTGGTTTTCTTTTTTGTTCCTCTCTTTTTTTCCCCTTGTTTTCTTTTTCCCTTTTCTTTCCTTCTTTTTCTTTCAATTGTGTTTTTTTCTCCCATTCTCCTTCTTTCTTCTCCATTCTCTTCTTTTTCTTGCTTGGTCGAAAAATTTACAGTCACCTCTTCCTTCGAAATTCGGGGAAAAGAGGTGCGGCCTTTGACCCAAAGTCGTTTTGTAGGTCCCTTCTACTTCCCTGTCTCTATTTTTCCCGGGCTTTAGTTTCAAAAAGGCCATTGAGCTGGCAATTGGGGGCATGCTCGATTTGAAGGTTTCTTGATTCTTGAGGGGGCGTTCCACTAGCTGTCTAAAAACCTTGCAGGGTCCACTTCAGGCCAAAGTCATAGGTAAGTCGGTGTATTTTTTTTAAAGGATTTTCTTTTTTGGCGAGCTTAAAAGTTTCCCGTTAACCCCCAGGTTCACCTTCTGGGCTGGCTTTTTCAAAAGGGGTAAATGACCCTTTCCCCGGTTTCTTGAAGGTAACCACAGCAAATCTGTTTGAAATGTCCTTGTTTCTCCGATTTGGACCCATTGGGGAAAGAAGACTTTTGGGGTTCCCCAAAACTTGGTGTAGGCCCAGTAGGAAGATGGGGGTTTCGCCTCCTTTGTTCAAGACAGTCATAAAGGGTTCATCCGCGGCAGTTGGTTTTCATCAAGGTCCAAAAATGGATTATTATTTGGATGGGGTCTGCGGGGTTTTTGTTGGTTGAATCTTGACGGTTGTGCCCCAAAAAATTGATTGAGGTTGAAATTGATTATATGCTTGGGGGTATTGCGGTGTTGTGTCCTAGGTAGCAAGTTTCCCTTTTTGTGTCCGGCTTTAGCGGGCACCCCTATGTTGTCCGGAAGGTTGAGTAAAAAAAAATTTTTCGGGTTTCGGCCTTGTCCCCCAGGGTGTGCGCTCTGGAAAGGTGCGCCTTTAATTTAAGGGTCTGTAGGTTGATACCTAGGGAAAACTTCATTGGTTGATTGTAGGTATGGTGTCGGCTGAGCTATGGGGCCCTGTGGGAGTTTGAAAAAAAGGGCCTTGAAAATTCTTTTCTGTTGGATGAAACGTCTGGCCTTCAATGGGGAAATTGACTTCCGGATAATTGCATATTTTGCTCGATTAGTTTCAAAGTCCCAAAAGGTTTGTAAAACCTTAAAAAAACGCCGTTTTAAAAGGGATTTTGTGAGCTTTAGTGTTTGTCAATCCCTGGCCTGGAATAAGACAGACTCCGTGATAAAAATTTTCCCCCGGTTAGTAGGGACTCTGGTAGATTGAAGAATTCATGGGATTCAACAGCGTTCCTTTGCCCAAGAATGAAAGGATGGCAAATTCTTCCCCCGTAGTAAGTAATGTTTTCCCCAACGTGTTTTTGTAGGACTGATTTGATGATAGGCCAAAAAATTCCCTGCCTTGAGTGGCCCAAAAGGTTAGTTTTCCAAGGGGCAAATGTCTTTTGATTGGTGGCCAGGTAAAATGCCCCTAAGGTTTTTTCAGGGTTGGCATTTTGGGGCGTAGATTATTGACTTTTTCGGGTGAAAAGGCACATATTTTGGTTGTCCTGGGGTATTGTGGCTGGTGCTGTGGTGGAAGGTAGAAAACCCGGCCGAGAAAAAAGGAATCCAGTGGGCGGGGTGAGGTGGTGGTGGTGCTGCGGAAAGGGGGGGGTGTTGAATGGTTTTTGGGTTTGGTGGTGGAGGGTGGGGGGTTAGTTTGCAATGGAACTGAGGTTATGCTCCGATAAGGGTGAGTTTCCTGGGAGGTTGTGGTTTGAGAAGGGGAGCCCTTAAGTTTAACTTTGGCCATAGCATTTTTTGTCCCTATCCCTATTTCAGGTATGGAGGAATTGGCTTGTGCTCAGTAAAGGGAGTTGGCTGTACCATGCCCTTGGTTTGGGAAAAGCAAAGATGCCAGAAGAAAAAAGGGGTATGGCAGCGGATTGGAAATTGTTTTGCTTGGGCACCAAATATGTTTTGTATGTTTTGTTTCAACAGCTGGATATGTAATCACATTTAAATTTTCCTAGGCAGCAGTCTGTGTGCGTGAGAATGGAAAAATACTTGGGGGTCCCTTAAATTTGGATTTCAGATGTGGTCCCGGTTCCCTAGCTAAAAGGTAAATTGTCCTCCTCCTGTCTTCCTCCCTTAGCATTTTTAAAGTCAAAAAAAGCGGCTACAGAGGGGAGGGTGTCTTAGAAGCCGTGAGCAAAGGGTAGAGTGTTGCGGGGCTGGTGGTGGTGTTTGTTGTGATGTTGAGGTGTACTGGCAAGAAAATTATCACTCGACAGTTGCTATCAAAGTTTCATTGTAGTAACAAGTGAATTGCATGGAGGGAGGGGGGTAGAAGTTATTAGGTGGAGCAAGATGGCCGCTGTTCAATTAAATGGAATTTCCCCGGGGTTTTTTGGATTGTTAGGGCTTTAAAATATGGCCCCAGGAAAAAAAAGGGCGGGGTTTGGTTTTGCCTTTCAGGATACAAGAATGCTGAACTTCTTAAAAATGGCTACAGAAAATAATGGGGGTCTGGCCGGGAGTGAGGGAAAGAATACCGGAAGTGGCGGAGTTGAGGTAAAACAAGGTGGATCAGTGTTGTACGTTCCCCCACAATCTACGCAACTTTCATGTTAAAGGAAACTGTGACGTCCGTCCACCAACATTAAAGTCGTACTTGGAATGGGGGCAGCTCATCTTTATTTCAAAATTTATTCCTCAAAACCCTTTTTATTTTTTACATTCAGTTTTTAATGTAAATTTTGCTTTGCCAATACATTGTTATTTTTTTAGTGCG
>JAODAL010038209.1:0-39482 GCA_025379985.1 Phyllomedusa bahiana
TTTCACCCAACAATTCTTTTGTTTTCCCAAGGGCGTCCCCCCTCCCCTTTTTAGTCCCCACCGGGCTCATGTGGCCGGGGAAAATGAAGTCCTACCTCCAGTCCCCTTCCCAAAGGAAATTTTTAGCATCGGGTTTCCCGGACATAAGCAATGGGAAAAACGTTATTCATCCCGAGTCCCCCGGGGACTGACAAATAACCCCTCGAATGGGCCCAAAAACGGCAGTTTTCACACAAGCTGCCCCCTGGGTTACATCAAAATTAAAAAAGGGGAAATACCCTGTCCGCCCCGGATCATCAAAAATCGTTAAAGGGCCCTTTTTTTTTTCATAAAACCCCTCCAACATTGCAGGGGTGGAATCCAAAAGAGTGGAAAAAACGCATATCAAAGGGTGGGTTTGGGGGGGGCCTTCTGCCTGCAACTCGAGGAGGGTGTTCCTGGGTTTGTAGGAAAGGGTGAAGTGCATCCATTTTTTTTTCCGGGCCCTTTTTCCCGAAAAGTTCTGAAAAATCGGGGGAAAAAACTTTTATTAAAACCTTTTTCCCAAACCCGATTTTAACACTGCGCCTGCAGGGGGCATGGACCAAAACCCTCCCCCGTGGGAGCGCGGACACCATGTTTCCCCCCCATTGTCCCGCACCATGGGGTTTCCCCTTTGCAGTTGGGCGCAGAAAAAACCCACATCGATTTTTTTCGGGATGACCGGAGAAATTCCTCCCCGTTGGGGACTTTGTTCCGGGCCCAAAGGGAAGGGCCCGGGGTAGAACTGCTTTACCCGCTGTTCCCAAAACATTGGGGGTGATTTTAGGGATTTCTTTTGGGGGCTGAGATGGTGGGGGGAAAGGGGGAAGGCGGAAATTGGCCAAGGGGCCCCAAATTTGACAATGTGGGATAAAGCGCGTTTTCCTGTCCAAGTTGTTTGGGTTTTGCCTGGGCCGAAAAACACCAACACCCCGTGGGGGGAAAAGGACATGTACTGGGCCCCGAAACCCAATTTTCCCGCTCCAACGTCCGTGCGGCCGTGCACCTTGGGAAAAAACCGAAAAATCAAGGCCCGGGGCCCCCTTTTTCTACATATTTTTTGAATTTCTGGTACTGCCTTTTTGGGAAAATAAATTTTTGGCTTTGGGAAATCTCCATCTCGGGTCGGCACAAGCCATTAGTTTTTCCTTTAAAGGTGCAATCCCCCCATTTTGGAAAGGGAGGGACTGCAGCACCAAAAACCCTTTGGGCAAAAGGGGTACGGCAGCTTCTCCCTTAGGGTGGTTTGGACGCAAAACGTTTTTTTCTTTTCAATCGCCTTTGCGAAAAGAAATGCTGGGGCCATGATTTGCGAGTAGCAGGAGCATCTTTGGGCCGGGAGAAAAATTCCAAAGAGAAACGCTCCCTTCCGCAGAGGTTGGGGGACCTTGACTGGCTGCAAAGGGGGAAAGCTGCCCCCTGGGCCTGCCCGGGGGTTTTGCGGCGGCAGGAATTTTACCCCCACCAAACTGAGCCACGTTTTTTTCCCACCACCGGGTGGGGACGGGTGCATGTGTTGAACCAGGGGGCCCTGGGGGCCAACTTAGCTCCCTTCCCACCCTTTACTTTCTGCTTTCAATTCTAAAATAAAAACCCCATATTCGGGTCCTCCCCTTTCTTTTCAAAGAAACCCGCCACAACCCCCCGAGAAACAATTTTAACCGCCAAACGCTCCGCACGAGTGACTACTGGGCCCCCGCTGCCTCGCTGACCCCCTGTGGGCCCCAACTTTTTTTGGACCTCGAAGCGGGTTTTTTTTCCCCATGGCCCTTTGGGTCCCACCCCACACTGCTGCATTCCTGCTGACCTCCGCCCCCACATTTTTAACACCCCCCTTGCTGGTTTTGCCGCGCCTGACGCCAACTGACGCCCTCTTCCCTGAAAATATGAAGCCCCTTTCCTCACCCCCGGGTCCCCCAAATGCGGTTTGGGTACTTTAAAATCTATTTTTTGTTTCAACGTCACTTTCTGTCCTCAACACCGGGGCCTTTGGGATCCCAGGCTGACCCCTCAAAAACATACCTCCCATCCCCAATCTCAACATCTTTTACTTTTCCGCCTACTGCAAGAAACAGGGGATATTGGCCCCCCTTCTTCGCTGCCAAGTATCCCGCGACTGCCCTCTTTTAAAATTTTCATCCCCCGCTAATATATTTGGGGCAAACCCAACCACAAAGTAGACCCCGGGTGAGGGAACCGGATGGGGCAAGGGGGGTTTAGGGGCAGGTTAGGGCCGCTACCCGCTCCCCCCGGGGCCCTTCCAACTAAGGGGTTGTGTCTGGGCGTTCCCACCGACTCTTGGGGGGGTTGTCAAGTCATGGGACGAAGTGGATGAAAACCAGCAACCAATTTAAGAACCTATTGGGGTTCTAGTCAGTACAAAGGCCGCTAGATGACAGCGGCAGTTGGGCCCCACCGGGGTACCCCCTGCTGCACGTCCTCTGGCCCGTGGGTGCGACCGCTCCAGGGAAAGTTTGGGGCCCCCTTGGGCCACCGCAAGGGGAAGAGCCTTTCCACCTCTCTGGGCTTTACAAACTGTTTGTTCTAAAAATGTACAGACACTGTTTTGATTTAAGAAAACTGAAAAAATAAATTTCCACCCTGTATTTGAAACCCAAAAAAAACCCAGTAAAAAGCTTGGGAACCCCTTGGGTTTTAAATTGCGCTCCACAAAAGGCCGGAAAAAAATTACTTGAAATTTTCCGTTAAAAAAATGTTTTTTTTACTGAATATAAAAGCACAAACAGGGTTTAAATTTAAAACCCTTTAATTGAAAAAATGCTACAAATTTCTTCTGGGCGGGGAAAAACCCAAAAATTTTTTTTACTGAGACCAACCCCAAACAAACTTAATTAAACCCCCGGGTTAAATTGGCCAAAAAAATTAGCAACCACAAAAAAAGAGCTTTTACGTTTTACAATGCGGAGTTTTTTTCCCCCCACACAACAAGAGAAAATTTTTTAATTAACCTTTCGCTTGTGAATTAGGTACAGGAAAAAATTGGATTCTGGCGTAAAAAAAGACGGTTTCTTGGATCCCAAAACACAGAACAACGCTTAAAAACCCCCCCCGGGATGTAAATTGCGAAAAAATTGAGCAGCCACAAATACACTTTGTAGCGTGTTAAATTGCGTGTTTTCACGTACACAACAAGAGAAAAAATTGTAATTAAACCTTCGCTGTGAATTAGCCCAGAAAATTTTTAATTTTTGCCGGTGAAAAAGGGGTTTTCTGGAGTCACCAAGCAGCAAACAACGTTAAATTAAACCCTCTATGAAAATTTTGCCCCAAAAGAATTGAGCCACCACAACTACTACTTTGTAGCTTTTAAAATCGGTGTTTTTTACCCCACACAACAAAGATAAAATTGTAATTAATCTTTGCTTGTGAATTGGGCTACAGGAAAAAAATTTATTATTTTGGGGGTAAAATACGGTTTTTTGGGAGTCACCACACTGAATAACAACGCAATTAACCCCTGGATGTAAATTGGGAAAAGAATTGAGCCACCACAAACTATAGCTTTGGCTGTAACGAGTTACGCGCGGTCCGGGCTAGGACCGCGTGCACCCCGTTCCCCATAAGGGGGTCCCCGGGTGGACGGGGGGCGCCGGGGGGCCGCAGGCCGGCCCGGGCCCCACCCTTATCCACTCACCGGGCCCTCGCCCCCCGTCCGTCCTCGTCCCCTCCCGGCCGGAATGGATCGCGCCCCCCCCCTCGCCCTTTTGGTTTTAAAAGGGGACAGTGCGCCGTAATTGGGTAATTACCGGTGCTGTTCCATAAAAGTGTTGCACCCACCATTTCCCTGGTCTATTTTCCCCGAGCCTTAGAAAAAGCCCCTTTAAATTATTCCTGCTTACCGTGTCCCAACCTCTCGCTATTTCCCACCCAAACCCTCGCCGCCTGCCCTGACCTTTGCCTGTCCACGACCACAACCCTTGTCGCCTGCCTGACCTTCGCCGCCCACGACTAGATTTCACTCGTTTTCTGTACCGCTCTCCCCTCGGCCCCATTGCAAAAGTCACTCGGGGGGCACCTGGTGCCCACCCGCAGCAAGTCCACCCGTTTTGCGCGGGTCTGGTTAAAACCCGGGGGCTACTTAGATTCCTTTCCCCTCTGGTTAACTATCACGCTTGCGGTGGGCCGGCACCCATACCCAGCCGCCACAGTACGGTTAAATGCGGTGTTTTTACGCCACACAAAAAGGGGAATAAAATTGTAATTAACCTTTGCGTGATTAGTACGGGAAAAAAAATTTATATTTTTTGGGTAAAAAGGGCGGTTTCTTGGGTCACCACAGCTGAAAAACAACGCTTAATTAACCCCGGGATGTAAATTCCCCAAACAATTGACCCACACAAAACTATACTTTGTAGGGTTACATCGGTGTTTTTTACGCCACACAACAAGAGTAAAATTGAATTTAACCTTTCTTGTGAATTAGGCTACAGGAAAAATGTATAATTTTGGGGGTGAAAATGACGGTTTCTTGGAGTACCCGCTGAAAAACAACGTTTAAATTTACCCCGGGAGTAAATTGCGCCAAAGAATTGAGCACCCAAAAAAGAAGTGGATTTGTTTTGTAAAAGCTTTTTCTTTAAATGAATAAAACAGAACTGGTTTAAACCCCCCGGGATTTTCAATGTGCTGGGCAAATTTAAATGTAACAGCTGCAGTGGACGCAAGGATTTCAACCCCAATACCCAAAAAAATAGAAAAAAAACATTTAAAAGAAAGCTCTGAGCAAGCTGAGACACCCCACAAAAATCGTGTAAAAAAATCATTTTTCCAATAACAATCAGGCGCGCAGCACCTTTCCCCATCAGTACAGTGAGAGGGGTGTGGCCCCAGCGTCGGCCGATATAGTGCGGGGACGTCACAGAACCCGCCCGGCTCTGATTGGCTTCATCTCTGCCGCATGCAGGGTATGCCCTTCTTTCCCCCCAGATTCTTTGCCCCAGTAACCCATGTCTCGCAGCCCTTTTATCAATCAAAAGCACACTTGTTCACCCGAAGTACCCCCAAAATTCACTTCGTCCAAACCAATTTTCCTGAAATTCAAAAAAAATTCCCTTCGTTAAAACAATTCGCCCATCCTAACAAAGTCTTTAAAGGTTAAAACATAAATACCAACAAAACTATTTGACCTACCCCTTGTCCCTTGGAGGGGGCCCGGGGGGTAATATTTTCTTTCACAATCTTCAAGCGTTTCTTCAATGCTACAATTTTTTTTCCGATTACCAAAACTTGTTTTATCTAGACCCCCACGGTTCACCAGTTTGGAAAAGTTGCGGGTCTTAAAAAAAATAAAGAAAAAAAGGGGGGGATGATAAAACCCAATTTCAGACTACGTTCAAAAAAAGCCACTAAAAGTTTTTTATCTAGCAATCCAACATAACCGCAATAAAGCAAATGACATTTGTGTCTCACCCCAGGACAGGTTTCCACCCAAACATTGGGCCGTTCATTGATTTTTTCACTGCAGGACAGAGCCTCCCTCCTTAATCTCCAACTTTACCCTTCAAAGTCCCTCGGTTATGAAGACCTCCATTCTCCATCACCTCCACTCGTTTGGTGAGATCAACCAGCCGCTCCATGTAGATAATCAGGGTGCTCTCATATTGATGGATCTATAAGAATATTGCAATTCCGTTTGATTTCAGCCAAATACAAAGTAAAACATAGGACAAAAAAACCTTACTTTAAATGCTGTATATATAGCTGGTAACTGATACATAAGTTTTTCTTACATAGTACAATAATAATTAAAAGTAAAGAGTGGTAAAGTACTGGTATTAAAGACAGAGAGCAGTACAATGTATGTATTACAGGTAGATAGTACAATACATTTGGTACAGGTAGAGAGCAGTACAATGCATGTATGACAGGTAGAGAGAAATAGAGGTAAAGAACTCTGTGAAGAGCACTGTACATTAGCGCAGTACTTTCACAAATAGTTAAAATAGAGAACAGTGCATGTAACACATGTATTGAGAGGTAAGTTACATTTCTTACAGGTAGGAAGTGTTATTGTACATGTAGTATAGGTAGATTCAGTACATAAAGGTAAAGAGCAGTATAGTACATGTGACAAAAGTAGAGAGCAGTACAAATAGTAGTATAGGAGTGAAGTAGAGTACATGTTGTGCTGCTAAACTGTAGAGCAGTACATATAGTACTAGTAGAGAGCAGGACAGTGCATGCAGTGCAGGTAAAGAGTAGAGCAGTATATGTAGTAGAGATTGAAAGCAGTACAGTATATGTAGTAAATGTCATACAGGTATGCAGAGAAATGTAGACATAGAAAAACACTGATTTCTGATGGTTTAAGTGTCTTATGTGCAACTGTATTGTGGTCACTATTATGTGTTATTTTCTTATTTTTTTTACCTTAGTGATTTGCTGTTCAACACTGATGCTCAAGTTGTGGTTGGCGATCTCCAACATCTCAAAGCGATCTACAGGAAAGGTAGAATCTGGGAGGACAACAGAGCAGTGACAGATCCCCTGCTCATCCAGTGACCCGCTGCTGTTTTGGATCTGTTGAGATAAAATGATTTTAGTAAAAAAAAATTTTTATATTAATTAAAAAGCTGGACATAACATTTAAACCTCTAAGAGCAAGTGAAAGAATGCAGTTGCATACATGACTTGGAGCCTGAGTGGTCCGAAAAGCCTAAAGGAGACCAATAGCTGAATGATATGTAACATTTAAGGAACCCTGGGATTTTGTACCGGTCTCTAGTACCTTTATGTTATGCCTTTGCATTCAGTATATGAAACCTATCTCTCTCATTTATTTTATTATGGGATGCCATTTTGGACAATCTCATCTTCTCATAGAAGAGCGCACATAAAGAGAAGCTGATCATAGGGTGTTATACTACTGGGATTCTCTGATCAACAGCAACTGTTCAAAAAACCAACCATGAAAAGTCTCCTCAAAAAGGGAACAAACCGCTGTTTTTTATCCACCACAATATACAGCTAAAACGTAACATTTATTAAATATATGCTAAACCGATATAATTTGATTTCTGAAAATACAATAGCAAATTGCTTCCAAACAAAATACGTATCCTCTTTTTAGTTGTGAGTCAGCGAAATATATGTATACATATCTCTATAAGAAGTACAGAAAATTAAGGTGACATTAGTGACGTGACCGGAGTTTGGCATATGATTATGCGCACATGATGCAAACATGCATATCCAGATGCAACGTATCCAAGCACTAAATATGTTTGAGAAAACAGATACCCCACCAGTCCCTACACAACCCTTGCTAAAGGCAGGGATCCTGTCCCAAAAGGGACGATCCCACCTATCGGTGGCTATACCCTGGTTCACAAACTAACACAAACTAAGTAGGAAACAAACAAAATCGCTGCGTAATTCAAGGGACAAGGCGTGTCACACTACAACCGTACAAAGCTACACATGTATGACTTTTTATCGACAAATCCAGGCGCATTACTGCTGGAACAGGTAGAAAACTTTTAAAGCGGTTTATCTGAGCCAGAAGTGTCGCTTTGTAGCTAGAAAACGCTAAATTTATGACCTGCAGTAAAACAGGTTCATAGATTCAGGCGCATTCTACACTACTAATGCATGCAAAAAAATGGTGCCTGGGAACCACATACATGGTGCCCATTGGGTGGTCATTCTGAGATGGTATCATAACAACATCAGGAGACACCCTAACAAATATGTAAGCATGTATGAGTTGAGTTGTGGCTGCAATGAAGTTATGGCCAGTAAGAGGAGAGCTTCATTTATGTTAAAGGACCATACAAGTAAAGAGAATTTGACTTGTGATCCAGAAAGTATATTGAAAGTAATAGACACTGCCTTAAAATTTCCATTAAAACTCACCAAGCTGGCGGCATGAATCTGGCAGATGGCAAGGAGAAAAAGAAAGAAGGTGAACATGATGTCCTTCATGTCTTCTCTATTTTCAGCGTGTATTAACCCTCTATATATATACCGATGTGTACAGTCTATTCCCTCCCACTTGTAATAAAGTAAATAATTCTGTATCAGTTAAAAGATAATTGTGCTGTAAACTTTAAGGAAGAAATTTATGTGAGATAAGGATATCTGCACAATGACAAGCCGATGCATATTTGAGTCATCTTTTATGACTGGTCTTGCTACAGATTTATAGGTTTTAAAGGGGTTGTATAGCAAACAAAAAGGTACAATCTTGTATGGCTTGCCTGAGTCTTTATTTATCTCCTGTGATGTTTTCTGACCTTATTTCACCATTTCTTCTCTTGTATTTAGCCTACCTTTGCTTCAGCTGTGCAGCAGAATTTACTGTGTAAAAGTTGTTTCTACAGATGGGCGAATTTCTGAAAAATTCGATTCGCTGACTCCGCCGAATTTTCCGACAAAAGTTGTTTTGGTCCGAATTACTCCGGGACGAATCGTGTTAAAAAACAGCTATTTCCAGGCTGCACAGAGCCTGTAGGGTGCTGTGGTGCCATGCCTACATATGCAGAGGGAGTTTGGTTTGGTCTTCATACAATGTTGTGTTTTAGTATGACACGCATATGACTGCCGCTGCTCTTAGAATCGCTTCACTCTAAAATTCCCTGGGCATTTAAAGAGGGCAAAACGGGGCCCAAAAAAAAAACTGAAGCAGGAATGTAGCCTGATAAAGTCATGGTAGTGCGAAACAAAAAAAACAAGCTGCGGGCTACGATCCTACCATAGCGTCAAAGAACACAGTAGTAGGTTACCGGAGCCACCACAGATTGCAGCACAGTAAGGGGACGTCACAGCAGGAGTCACCCTGCGAGGCCACAGCATCCGGTGTCATCTACCGGCCATGAGTTGACCACACACTAGGTCATACACTTTCTCCCATATGACATCTGACAACCCCAGCCTAGAGT
The DNA here is from genome assembly GCA_025379985.1 of Phyllomedusa bahiana. Lineage (NCBI taxonomy): Eukaryota > Metazoa > Chordata > Amphibia > Anura > Hylidae > Phyllomedusa > Phyllomedusa bahiana. The sequence continues at coordinate 8,922 of JAODAL010038209.1, forward strand.
CGGTGGGTGTGTCACACACAACCCCTTGCTGGCATCGCCCGGGAGCATGTGAGGGGTTCTCACCTGTCCTCAACCCACCTCTGTCCCGTTCGCTTCCCATAGCCAGAGAACTACTATGCCGGGAGAAGCAGGTGAGGCTGGGACAAGTTATTCTGGTGCCCTAGTTAAACACGGCATAAAGTGCGCCCCAAACGGAAAATTCAGTCCACTCCATGCCTCCTTGTGCCCCCTTTTCTCCCTGGGATGAAGTGGTGCCCTATGCGGTCGCCTACCCTCGACTACCCATTGTCCTGGCCCTGGAAGCATTCTGTTATCTCTACATTAAGTTTTAGGAGACGGGAGGAGAAGAAGGAGGCTTTGGACGACAGACAATCTGGGATCTTGGACAGAAGAGAGTTAATGTCTGGCCCGGAGATGTAAAATTGGGTGTCATCAGCATACTGGTGGTTTTGAAAGCCATGTGATGCTATTAGCTGATCCAAACCAACAGTGTATAAGGGTTCATCATTATCATAGGGAGAAGAGAGCAGCAGCTTGCGTGTCAGGCAGTGGCGCAGCCCGTTAGTCGGTAGTGTGGCCGGGAGTCAGCACGGTAGCAGCAGTGCGAGGTTGGGAACCAAATGGCCACGATTTAGACCACCCACTTTGCAGGTCCCAGAAAGTAGCGGCACAGGGGCTCACCGGGTCAGCGGCAGTAACAGTCAGTCAGTGCAGCGCTTTGGTGGTAAAATCACCTACTTGGCGGTGTGCCAGTTTTTTGATGAGACACCAGAGGAGGGTTGAACATAACTATATGTAGAATCTGTGGGCAGAAAGTAAAGCGTGACGAGGGACCTAAGGTTAGCACCACGGCCCTGCATCAACATCATGCAGTGTCACCATACATGTTTCCGATGTGGTGGTCCATCCTGTCCCACCCAGTGGCACGCCTCCCATTTCAGGCAATCATGGCTTCACCACCTCCGCAGAAGACAACTCCCTGTCTATTACATCATCTACTGGTCCAGATACTCCTGCTCCTCGGCACTCATTTCTAAGAGACAGCAGTATGCGTCTAGCCATCCCTAAGTGCAGATGCTGACCGTGCTCCTGTCCAAGTTGGTGGTACTGCAGTCCCTCCCTTTTCAAGTCTTGGACTCTGCCCCATTCAAAGAACTGGCAGGAAATTGGCATTCACTTCAGCCATTGTAACGACAGGGTAGTGGCTCCTCTGGACCACGCAAGCGGTGGTAGCGGCCAGGCAAGGGAGCGGGGTCTAAGTAGGTCCCGGTTTTCACCAGAGCCCACCGCAAGGCAGGATGGACTTTCTGCGGCGGGAGTCCTACCAGGTCGCTACCCCTGGCGCGACTAGCTTGAGGTGGCAGCCGAGGCGCAGCGAGGTACCAAATCTTTTAAGACGAAACCTTAGTCAAAGGTAAGCCAAAGGTCAGGGAGGCGGTGGTGGATTCGAGGGTCAGGTAATGTAGCAGAAAGGTCAGGTACATGGGCAGACAGGAACTGATGAACAGGGGGAAATTGATGAACAGGAATAAATATATTAACAGGGGGAAATTATTGAACAAGGGGAAATTGATGCACAGGAATAAATATATTAACAGGGGGACATTGATGAACAAGAATAAATATATTAACAAGGGGAAATTATTGAACAGTGGGAAATTGATGAACAAGAATACATATATTAACAGGGGGAAATTACTGAACAGAGAAAGGCCTTTAACGAATTTTGATGATCCAGGTGGACAGGATCATTCCCCAGGGCGAACTAGGTCACACACGGGAGGAAATCCTCAATCAGGTTGTTCATGTCTTGCACCCATCTGCAGACATTCAAAAAAGGGCCAGGAACTTTGCATGCACTTCAGCCGTTCTTTACACCACCAATCACACCCTCCTTAAGCTGCAGTGGCACACAGGCCTCCCCCAACATAGGCTGATATGTGACATTTCCAAACGGTGGAATTCCAGCCTCCATATGTTGGAATGTCTCTATGAACAGTGAAAGGCTATTAATGGTTTATTGATGATCCAAGTGGACAGGAGTACACCCCTGTGAAATTTTTAAATGTCGCCAGTGGCAGCTCATGCGTGACACCTGCCGTTTGCTCAGGCTTTCATGCGGACATGCGTTATTTGGCAGTCGCAGGGGCTATGGGAAAGAATAAGTCATTCCACTGCTTCATGTTGTCACGGACACGGTAGTGGATTACACTGGACCACCGCAAGTGATGCCAATAGCCACCAGGGAACGGGATCTAAATAGGTCCCCGGTTTTCACCGAGCCCGCCGCAAAGCGGGATGGACTTCCTGCGGGCGGGAGTCTTTCCAGGTCGCTAAAACCCTGGCACGACTAGCTTGCTGGTGGCAGCTGAGGCGCAGTGAGGTACCCAATTGTAGACGAAACTGTAGTCAAAAAGGGCAGGCCAACAGGTCAGGGCAGGCGGCGGAGATTCGAGGTCAGGTAACGTAGCAGAAAGGTCGGGTACGGGCAGACGGAACTGATGAACAGGGAAATTTATGAACAAGGAATAAAAATATTAACCGGGGGAAATTTATGAACAGGGGGAAATTGATGAACAGGAATAAATATATTAACGGGGAAATTGATGAACAGGAATAAATATATTAACAGGGTGAAATTATTGAACAGGGGGAAATTGATGAACAGGTAACAGGGGAGGATATCCCCTTTTTCCACCGTTAACAGGGGAGGGCCTCCGTTTTTCCACCATTAACAGGGGAGGGCCTCCCCTTTTTCCACCATTAACAGGGGAGGGCCTCTCTTTTTTTCAGATTTAACAGGGGAGGGCCTCCCCTTTTTCCACCATTAACAGGGGAGTGCCTCCCCCTTTTTCCACCCTTAACAGGGGGGGGCCTCCCCTTTTTATACAAAGCCAGTTTGCAAACTTTGTCTTTTGCTTCTTTTTTGTTCTGCCCATTCCCGTTTTGTATGAATTTAAACCAACATGGCACAGAATGCAAAATAGGCAACCCAAAACAATTTTCCTGTAGTTATGGTCTCCTTCAGTTCAAGTTTCCCTACGCTGCATTTGAACAAACTGGTGTAATGCAGAACTGGATTCAAACCACCACGTTTATACTTCATGAGTGTTTGATTGTCACTGCTGTCCTCCTCAACAGTATTGGTATGCAGAGGCTTACCGCTCGCCAAAAAACCTCCCATGCTACTCTCCACATCAATACTGCAAGAAGCAGGGGATGTCTGCCCCACCTCTTCATTGCCAAGTAGCTGCTGACTGTCCTCAAATTGTTTGTCCTCGCTGTATAGTGGCGCTGAGCCGACCACATAGTAGATCTCTGGCTGAGGGAACCCGGGTGGGGCAGTGGCGGGTTGAGGACAGGTGGAGGGCCCCTGACCCGCTCCCGGACAATGCCAACTAAGGGTTGTGTCTGAGTTCCCACGACTCTTGGCTGGGGTTGTCAGATGTCATCTTGGAGGAAGTGGTTGACTAGTCAACCAATCAAGAAGCATTGGGTTGCTGAAAAACACACGGCCGCTAGATGACAGCGGCAGTTCTGGCCTCACTGAGTAACCCTGACATCCCCTTCCTGTGCTGTGACCTGTGCCTGCTCCTGGAATGTTTGTGCCTCTGCAACTCGCAGGTGAAGAGCCTGCCACCTCTCTGTCTGACCATTCTGTTTGTTCTAAAACGTACAGGACTTGTTTAATGAAGGGTATCTGTATATGATAAATACACACCTATATTTGACTCCAAAAGAACCATTAACAAGCTTGGGTAACCCTTGGATATAAATTGTGCTCCACAAATGGCCAGGAAAAATTTACTTGTATGTGTCGTTTAAAAACACTGTGTATTTTACTAAATATAAAAGCAAAAACAGGCCTTCAGATATGAGTTATGCTACAGGCAAAATTTCTTCTTTGGCGGTGAAAAAGAACGTTTCTTTTACTGAATACAACTGCAGAAAAATACTTAGTTAACCCTTGGATGTAAATTGCGCAAAAGAAATGTGCTGCCAAAAAATTGCAGCTTTGTAGCGTGTTAAAACGGCGTGTACTTTACGGAACACAAACAAAAGAAAAACTTGTAATTAACCTTCAGATATGAATTATGCTACAGGCAAAATTTCTTCTTTGGCGGTGAAAAGGAACGTTTCTTTTACTGAATTCACCTGCAGAAAAATAATTAGTTAACCCTTGGATGTAAATTGTGCAAAAGAAATGTGTGCCCAAAAATTACAGCTTTGTAGCATGTTAAAACAGCGTGTATTTTATGGAACATAACAACAGAAAAACTCGTAATTAACTTTCGGATATGAATTATGCTACAGGCAAAATTTCTTCTTTGGCGTTGAAAAACACCATTTCTTTTAGTGACCACAAAAGCAGAACAACGCTTTTAAATTTAACCCTGGATCTAAATTGCGCAAAAGAAATGAGCAAAAAAAATTAAGTGGTATTTGGATTGTAAAAAATGCTGTTTCTTTAACTGAAATAACAACAGCAACAGCTTAGATAACCCTTGGATATTCAATGTGCTCAAGAAACTGAGCAGATAGCATTAAAATGTATATGCAGCTGAATTGCAAGCACACTGGACATCAGTTCCAAAAACCCCCACAAATCAGAAATTTGAAGTAAGAGAAGCAGTCTCTGAGACAAGCTGTGAACCCCCCAAAAATCGCTGTATAAAAGTGAATTCTTTAGTATGAGATATCGTGAGCGCAGCGGCCCGCACCTTCCTACACGCACAGTGAGAGCGGTGTTTAGCTTTTCCCGCGTCGTGCCCGGACTTATATAGTGCGGTGACGTCACAGAATCCCGCCATTCTCTGATTGGCTTCATCTCTGCACATGTCATGTCTTTCTTCCTCCCAGAGTTCTTTGCCTCATGTAACGCCATTTGCTCGCAGCCATTTTATCAATTAAAAGCACGCTTCGTTCCCGCGAATAACCCAAAACTTCGACTTCATTCAGAATCAAAGTTTTCCTGAAATTCTAAACGAATTCCACTTCGTTAGAATCAATTCGCCCATCTCTAGCTGTTTCCCTTTGTTCTGTAAAACTACAAGATCCAGAATCCTTTGCTGTTCTTTCTTTTTCTTTCTCAATCTTGATGCACAATTCTTGTTTCTTCCCTTATGTAGAAAGTCCTAGAAGGAAGGAACAGAGCAGTCTGTTTTAAAGGCTACTTGGAAAAAGTCAAACCTTTTTCTTTACTTGATCTCCTAAGTTTGACCAAAGATGTTTCTTCTGTGCTGAGACACCTTTCACTGAAATTGTATATCTTGTAGATGTAGAGATATTTTTTTTAAACACCTATCACTGAAAAACATTTTTTCCATGTTAAAAAATAACCATTAATTCTTTCATTAAAATATTCACATACGGTTTAAACTACAAAAATTACAGAGTGATTGACCCAAACACTAATTTCAAAATCTAAGCTTAATCTTATTTGGAGGTCCATCATACTGTATGTAACTCATTCCATTGTAGTAGTATAGAGAGAAAACATTCTTTCGACTGACCACTTAATCTGTGGTACCAAATCCAGTATCGGGTCTTTTCTATATGTTTTCTCCAAGTTTTTTTCTTCCAAATATGTTGCATGTTTTTTTTCTGTCTTAAAGGACTGGAGGACATACATGTTTACTCTTTCTACCTTTCCCTACTTGTATCCTAACATATCCCTTATGGAGTATTTGCCCCAACAAGAGCAACCCCACACCAGTGCCCCTTGTTAACCCTACAATGACCCTGAGTAAATAGACTCAACATTAAACAATACAAAACTGCAAAAAAAAAAAAACTTTTTTAAAAAATCCTTATTTGCATCCTGATAAGTTTTGGAATTTATGCTTACTCACATAAAAGAGCATCTGTAAAGACAGATGGGATGGCAAGGCATATGAGAGGGTCTGACTCTCAATTGTCATATCAATTCATCCCAAAGGTGTTTGATAGGTTTGAGGTTAGGTCTCTGTGCTGTGCAATGTCTTATGTCTCATGTTGAATGGCCTACAGTTGAAACCAGAAGTTTACATACATTATATAAAAAGACACATATTCATGTTTTTCTCACTATCTGAAGAATAAACCTTACTCGTTTTAGGTCGAGAAGGATTACCAAAATTATTTATATTTGCTAAATGACAGAATAATAAGAGGGAGAGAATTTTTTAAGGCATTTTTAATTACTTTCTGCAAAGTCAAGTTTACATACATTTCATTAGTATTTGTTAGCATTGTCCTTAAACCGTATGACTTGGGTCAAACATTTTAGTTTATCTCTCCACAAGCTTCTCACAATAGTTGGTGAATTTTGGCCCATTATTCCTCACAGAACCAGTCTAACTGAGCCATGTTTGTAGGTCGCCTTGCACACATCTGCCTTTTTAGCTTTGCTCAAAAATTTTCAATAGGATTGAGATTAGGGCTTTGTGATGGCCGCTCCAAAACATTGACTTGGTTCTCCTTAAGCCACTTTATAACCAGCTTAGCTGTATGCTTCGGGTCATTATCCATTTGAAGACCCATTTCTGCCCAAACTTTAACTTCCTGACTGATGTCTTGAGATGTTGCTTCAGTATTGACACATAATCTTCTTTTCTCATGTAAACTTCTGGTTTCAACTGTACGTCTTTTAAACTTCACTTTTTACACAGAGTTAAACTTATGTTGAACCAAAAAGGGACCTTTCCCAAACTGTTGCAACATGATTGGAATCACTGAAAAATAGGGGCCAAACCTGGAAAAGCAGTCTCAAAGCATTTCTCCTCCTCCACCACATTTGACAACAGGCACACAATATGCATGCCAGTAGGTAGGGATGAATGGGCATTCACCAAACCCAGATTTGTCCATAAGACTAACAGATAGTGAAAGGGATTCCATTTTTAAATATCCCTATAAAGCATTCTGAGTTAATAGGGAATAGGTTCAAGTTCAGTAACAGAAAAGAGCTGCTCTGAAAACCATCTCGCTCTTTTTGAAGGACCAGGCACTTCTATGCATTACACAGACAGCCCATTGATTTTAGTGGCCAAATTTGTATGCATCATGTCCCCTGTGGTTACGATACAGTGAACTTGAACACGTGAAAATTGTGGTTATCACTGAATCTATTGGCTTTATTTTTGGTGAACTCTTTTAATAAAAAAAAGATTGCATAAAGCAAATCTATAAAGGGAAGATTTTTCTATCTATAGACTCCTGGCAACAATTTTGGAAGTTGCAAATTACCTATGGGTACTGTGGCCTAGTGACCGTGTGCATTTACAGGTCTCTGCCACTAGGTGGAATTCAGCAGGGTACCTGCTGCAAATGTGCCACCGAATGTCTGGGTTCGGTGGGGGAAGGAGACTTGCTGGTGTCAGTGACAATAGGTTACTGACACAGGTAGCTAGAATGGCTGCCTTGCAGCCAGCTATGGGTCTCCTTTCTCGGGACGGTCGTAGCGTTGAGCGGGAGGCCGTCCCCACGTTCCAGGCCAGGTTTTTGGCCGGTTTCTGGATGGCTATAAAAGCCCCTAACCTGCAGGTGTTAGGGGGGCGTGGTCTGCTGTTTGGAGTGGAGCAGCAACAGAGCCAAGGAGAAGGGCTCTGGCCCCCAGGCTAGTATTGCAACCGGAAGGATTCTGTGGTTTTGGTGGTCCTGTGTGGTAGACACAGATCACAGAGTAGTGAGGGACTCACTATATATGTTTAGTCAGTGGCCAGACGGCCTGAGGATTATGTTTATGATTTGTTTTCTGTAGTTTGTATCCTTGCCAATAAAGCTGGCTGAAGCCAGTTAAAAGAATTCTGGTGTCAGAGTGTCCTACCTGGAAACGCCATTCTTCGTTCTACCAAGGACGACGATCCCCGGAGCTAAGTGTTATTCCCCCAGGACGGTCCAAAATGGCGTCCAAGCGCAAGTGAGGTGTCAGGACCGCTCGGAGAGCGGGAGGTGGATCCACTGGTCAACGCTAGGAGTTGGCGTAGCCTACGCCGGGGAACGGAGTCTAAGGGGCCCCTTGTTTTCAACGGAGCCCGCCACAAGGCAGGATGGGCTTTGCTGCAGGGAATCCCCCAGGTCGCTACCCCCGACGTAGGACCCAGCGGTGACAGCCGAAGCAGGTGACGTAGGCACTGGAACACCCGGAGGTGGACTTGATAGGCAGAAGGGCAAAGCAGGTGAAAAGGGCAGGAGCAGACCCGTAAAATGGGGAAACAGTTAGAGGAAACCCCAGCAAACCAGACTAACGTTGCTAAGCGGGGACACCAAAAATTGGGCGCCGACGGAAAGGAAGGGGGGAACCTATAAACCCCAAAGCTCAAAGGCCATGGGTTGGAAAGGAGCACCAATTAGGTGCTGCCCTTTAAATCTAGGAATGCTGCGAGCGGCACAGTTGGCCCCGGGGAAAGTGCGGGCAGAACATACCCTGCATCATGGCCTGAAGGAGGAAGCTGGATGCACAGGAAAGTAGTGGCGCAGCGAGCCGGGGGCCCCTGGCTGCCCTGGGGCCGGACGCCCGGTCCGCGGACGGGTTGGCGGAGCGGGGGAGGCTTGAGTCCCGTTACAGTCCCCCCCCCTTGGGGCCCCCCTCCTTCTAGAAACCCCCGGAGTCTATGAAAACTTGGATGAAGTGGGGCGTTGATGTTTTCTTGGGGCTCCCGGACCCTCCTCGGCCCCGTAGCCCTTCCAATCCACGAGGTAGAAAACTTGCCTCTAGAACGCTTCATGCCCGGGGTTTTCTTTAACTTCGTAGAATTTTCGGTTTAGGAGGTCGGAAACGGGAACCAACTTGCGAGAATACCGATTGAGAATTACCGATTCGGAAGACACATGAAATAAATTTGGGGATCGGAGGGGGGGGAGGCAAGCGAATTTTTTAGGATCCCGGGGTTATCTGTGTAGAACGCAAAGGAAAAAGATAGCGTGGTGCAAACTTTAAACTAGGCAATCGGGGGCGGATGTTTTTGGGAGGAGAGCCAAATTTAAATCCCCGGGTTTTGGTAAGTAGGAGGTGCTCTCGCTTCTTGTCGCTTGCCCAAAAACCCGGGGGCCCGCATGACACAAATTTTGACGGGTGGAGTCGCAAATTTGAGAAAAGCCCCGTATAGGGTATTGGCACGGGAACTTCAGAAGGGGGGACAGTGGCAGAGGAAGACGAGGATTTTGACCAAACCCCCAATAAAAGGAGCCCCCCTGAGGACTCACTAATGGTTGTTGTGGGCGAACTCCGCCCGGGGGAGGGGGAAAACCCCCAATCATTTGCGGGGAAAAAAATTTGGGCGAGTAGTTCACCGGGACCTGGTTGATCGCCCACTTGGCCTTTAACGGGGTGTTGCAGATGAGAAACCCAATTTAATTCCACAAGAGCACACCCCAAAAGGAGAGGTAATTGAATCCTCTATCAGAGACGATGTTAAAGGCAACCATGCAAAGGGAAGATGTGCGTATAAACAATGAACCCCGTTTGGAGCCGAAGTAGGGGGCAGGGGTGGAAAGGGCCATCTTGGAGAATCGTCCCCCAGACCCAGACAACCGAACACCCCTTGGAGGGTGGGAGATCATCACAAAGTCCATAGCATGTGGCTCCAGGGTTTTTGGGGTAGGAAAGGGCAACAAAATAACCAGCAGGTCAAGAAAAGGCTCTTACCCCGGGGCACAATTAGGGCAAGCAGCCAAAAAACCCTTGACATCCAGGCGGGGGAGGGCCACCAGTAGTAAGGGTGCGATGGGGCGGAAGACTTAGATAGCCAGCATAGGGGCCATTTTGGAGGCGGACCCCAGGACGGGAATCGTTTCCCTCGGGGGGGGACGCACAAGGTCTTACCAGGGGGAATTTCCCGCAACCTTACGGGGCGGCATGAACCAGGCGTTCAGGGGTCATGTACTGTGGTTCAGTTTCAAGTCGGAGGCCTTTTCCCCCGGGACAGGATGGGCCTTGAGATTTTTTGCGGGGGCCCGGAAAGGGGAAATGAATTGGGAAACGAAGAAAAATAAGGACCAGGGCCGACAGGATTCAAGCGTTGTGCTGTTTGTAGGAAAAAGCGGGTTTTTATGACCTATAGGGGCCCAAAATGTAAAGCCCCCTCCGAAATGCCCCATTCACCCAAGGGCCCAATTTGACGCCAGTAGTTCTCTGCCCCCAATGAGTGTTTTTCTCACCCGGAAGAGGTCTTTGAGAAGAAGCCACAGGTGACGTTTTTCCCCCTTTGGGCTTTTTTTTTTGTGAAGGACAGCTCCCTCCGTGAAAAACGCATCAACTTCCAGAAAGAAGGGGCTCCGGGGTTTGGGCGGTGGAACACAAGGCAGGCAAGGCTGTTTTTAACCGGGCAAAGGCGTTTTCGCCCCCGATCCATGACGAGGTTACGCCTTTTTGGGGAGAGGACAATAGGAGCTATGAGCGGGAAAATGCGGAAAAATTGGCGGAGTAGTTGGAAAACCCGTAAAACCGCGGGATCTCAAGACCACAGGGCGGGCCAGTTAAATCTGCCGAAGACTTTTCAGGATCCATTAGAAGACCTTGCCAGGAATTATTACCCGGGAATGATAAACGGGTTCGTTCAAATAGACATTTCCCAATTTGGGGCGAAAATTTTGCGTTAAGGCGAGAGAGTACCCAAAGAAAGAGCCCCCATGGGGGTTTTACATCCAGGGATAATCAAGATGTCGTCCAAGTAGACAAGTCACAGTGGAAAAGGTCTCGGAAGATGTCGTTTTCGAATTTTTGAAATAAGCGGGGGGGATTGCAAAGGCCCAAAAGGGCTGACAAAATTCTAATCCCATCCGGGTGTTTTAAAAGGGGGTCTTCACCCCCCCCTCCGTATACGGTCAGATTTTAAGCGGCCCCAGATCGAGCTTTGGGGAAAACTGTGCTCCCTGGGTCCTATCGAAGGCTCCGAAATCAACGGCAAAAGTGTAGCGATTTTTGATAGTGATTTATTTAGCCTCGTATTTTTATCACGGTCCAAGGACCATCCTTCTTTTCGACAAAAAAGAAGCCAGCCCTGGGAATGAAAACTTGGGTAAACCCTTTTTCCCGATTTTCCTTTATATACGCCGACATGGCCCAGTTTCCGGCCGGGACAAGGGGACATCACCACGGGGAGGCGTAGATCCGGCTGCAGTCTATAGGACAATCTAGGGTCGGTGAGGAGGGAAAAAATTCCGCCTTTTTTTTTTGCAGAAAACTCCCCAAACTCCGGGAGTGACAGGAAGATGATGGGGCTGGAACGGGTGGAAAAAAGGGCAAGGCACCCCCCAAACGTGGAGGACGTGGGGGCCCAAATACAATGGAGTGGCAGGGGGGCCCCCTCGAGTGATTTGGGCCCCTTTCCCAGTAATGATGGGGTGGGTCCCCCAGCCAAAGGAAACCCCCGAGGGAAACACAAACGGACATGGCAAAACAAGGGAAAGAGACTTTTCCCGATTAGTACTCCAAAACGCAACTTAAGAGGCTGCGGGCGGGCCGGGTGGTAAAGGAGAGGACTTCTCCATTCACGGGAAAAAGGAAAGAGGGTTGTCCAAGGGAATCATGGCGCCGGTACCTACCACAAGACGGGATGGATGAAGTTGCCCGCCGACCCAATCCCAAAGGGGGGCAACTCGAAGGCAAGAACCGGGGGGGAAGCGTTAGACGACCATCAGGTCAATGGGGGAGAGGAAAGTTCCCTGCCCAGGTTCGCCCCTCCCACAAGCCCGGCTCTGAGTTTTTTCCGGGCGCAGGGGCACTCCCACGCAGATACTTGGGCACCCCCATAGAGGCAGAGTCCTTGGTTGCGCGGCATCTTTTCCCCCCCCACAGGGGGCCCTAATACTTGATGGGGCTCCTCCCGATTGGGTGCAGGGCAGGGTGCAGGGGGCCTGGAAGACAGGTCAACGAGGAAATCCTACGGGGGCATAATTCTCCCCTTGAAGCCGAACCTCCTGTTTGACGTTCGAGAAACGGATGCCCATGGGGTGCCAAAGGGGATGAGTCGTCCAGGCGGTGGGGGAGTCACGCCCCCCAGTTAACTTAATAGACCCGGCCAACCCCCCCAAAGGTTGCGACCAGGGCCCCGTTGTTCCAGACAAATCTGAGGGTAGAGTCCGGGTTTTTCAGCAACTGTCCCCCCTGAGGACACCTTGTCAGACAAGAAGGGGAAAAGGGGCATAGGGGGCTTGCCCGCCTTCAAAAACCTTGCGGAAGGGACAGGAAATTCGCTAGATTTTGGTTGTCAGCGGGTCTCCCCGTTCCCCCAGAGGTGTCACCCGGGCCCGTGCTTCACCGGGGGGAGAGAAATAATGAAGGGCCCCTTTTCCCGATCAGTGGCGAATTGGGGTGCCAGGGACCCTTTAAATTTGGTCGTGCAGGTTCAGGAACCCCGCAGGCCTTGGGGCCCCCTAGTAGCGGGTGGCAGAGGCAGGGGGAGGAGGAAATGCTAGATGCTGCAGGCAAAAAGAAGCGAGAACCGGAATAGAAAAGGTGCCGGAGACGGGGGGCCCCCGGTGGGTTTTGGGAGTCGAAAACCCCAGGTTCGGAGCATGGCGAAGATTGTTCTTGACGGACCCCGGGCGTAAATTTTACCACGAGGCCCCCTTTGTTTCTGGTAGCGGTTGATCGGCGGGGTCCCTGGCCCAATTGTATGTGGAGCCCTCGGGGAGCGGGAGGTGGATCCCCTGGTCACCGCTAGGGGTTGGGGTAGCCACGCCCGGGGGCGGGGCAAGGGGCCCCTTGTCTTTACCGGGGCCCCCGCAAGGGCAGGACGGGCTTTTTCTGAGGGGAAACCCCCCGGGCGCTACCCCCACGCAGGACCCGGGTGACAGCCGAAGCGGACGTAGCACTGGAACCCCGGACGTGGAAATTTAAAAGCAAAACGGCTAAGCAGGGCTGACAAGGCAGGACAAGACGTAAATGCGGGAAAAGTCAAAAAAACCAGCAAAAAGCAACAACGTTGCAACGCAGGGACACCAACAATTGGGGGGCCGGGGAAGGGAAAGGGGCATACCTATAAAGCCCAAGCTCAAAGGCCATAGGGGAAAGGGGCACCAAATTAGGTGCTGTCCCCTTTAAAACTAGGAAGCTGCTCGCGCGCGGGCCCCTAGTGGCCCGGCCGGGAAATGCAGGCAGAAGCATAGCCCGCACAAGGGGGAACGGATGCAGCCCCGGGAAGAGTGGCGCAGCGCATGCCGGGGCTGGCTGCGCCCGGGGGGCCCGGGCCCCGGGCCCCCGGGACGGGGGGTGGGGGAGTGGAGGCCGATGACCCCCGGCTTTTCATGAGGGGTTAAAAGTACTTCTACATACTTTGTATTATCTTAAGAATCACAAGGATATACTTCATATTTAAGGGGTAGTCCAGTTGATTTCAAAAAGTAAATAATCAGTTCCTGCTGCCCAAATAAATAAAAAGCCTATACTTACCTTCCCCCTCACCTCCGTTCCAACGCTGGCTCTCCTTTGTCTTCTGTTTACTTCCTATCTTCTGCCTCTGCCTTAAATCACCCTTTGGAGTTGTTTACTTCTGAACAGTGATGTTCCGTTTGGAAGAAGACAGGAATTAAACAGAAGACCAGGAAGAAGCAGGGGAAGGTGAGTATAGGTTAATTGGGCATAAGTATTTTAATATTTAATTTTAGTATTTAATTTTAAAATAAACTTGCCAGCCCCTTTAATGTATCTGCTGTCTTCCAGAAGTTAGACTCTGACCTTTTCATAGAATGTTAAATAACACATAAAAATTTTGATATAGAAGCTTCTAAGTCCCAGAGGGTTTCTGGAACTGTGCTTCCTTCCACAATCTACTATTTTTAATACTAATATCTTATTATATGAAAAAAACTTTGAGATTCTTAGTTCACACGTTTTGATCAAAAAATGCTTAAGCCATCCCCGGCTTACAACGGGATCTCAAGGCGGGTGGTCCTACTCTATTTTTACCTCTCACTAGAGTCACATTCAGACTTCTCATTGGGTCAACCGACCTCCATAATCCAGAGAGAAAAATAAAAAAAGCACCAACCTTGTAAGTATACTGCACTGATATAACAACCTGTGGAAGTGGGCGGGGTGCACAAGACCAAAATGGAGGAATCCATTCCTCCCTATATAGTTTAAAAGCAATATATGCCTAATACAATGTATATTTCTGCACAAAAAAAAATATTTCTGAAAAACACAATGTGAACCTGGGTGCCACTGGCTTGGTTGCGGCATATGTATATACACGCATTCTAATACCAGTGGCACACCATCTGCTAAAAGGGCTATACAATATATGGAAACCTCTAAAGAAGCATTTATGCTATCTATCATACATGAAAAAAACTTTGAGATTCTTAGTTCACACGTTTTGATCAAAAAATGCTTATGCCACCCCCGGCTACCAACGGGATCTGAAGGCGGGTGATCCTACACTATTTTTACCTCTCACGAGAGTCAAATTCAGACTTCTCATTGGGTCAACCGACCAACATAATCCAGAGAGAAAAATAAAAAAAGCACCAACCTTGCACGCATACTGCACTGATATAACAGCCTGTGGAAGACAGGAAGTAAACAGAAGACCAGGAAGAAGCAGGGGAAGGTGAGTATAGGTTTATTGGGCATAAGTATTTTAATATTTAATTTTAGTATTTAATTTTAAAATAAACTTGCCAGCCCCTTTAATGTATCTGCTGTCTTCCAGAAGTTAGACTCTGACCTTTTCATAGAATGTTAAATAACACATAAAAAAATTGATATAGAAGCTTCTAAGTCTCAGTGGGTAATTTGGAACTGCGCTTCCTTCCACAATGTACTATTTTTAACACTAATATCTTATTATAATTAGAGATGGGCGAATTTCTCAAAAATTCAATTCGGTCACTTCGCCGAATTTTCCGACAAAATTCGTTTCGGTCCGAATAGCCTACAGGGTGCTGTAGAACGTTGTGCCATGCTTAAATATGCAGAGGGAGCTTGGTTTGGTCTTCATACAATGTTGTGTTTTAGTATGACACGCATATGACTGCCGCCGCTCTTAGAATCGCTTCACTATAAAATTCCTTGAGCACTTAAGAGGGCAAAACTGACCAAAAAACTCAAGCGGGAATGTAGCCTGATAAAATCATGCCAGCGAAAACTGGAAAAAAACAAGCTGAGAGCTAAGGTGGCAACATTAGGGACAGAGTGTGGAGGTGACGGCGGCAGCAGCATGAGGTCAGGCAGTGGCACAATGACATTCTGGAGGTGGCAAAAACAGGAGTAGGCCACAGAGTGGCACAATGAAAGAGTGTGGAGGTTACGACAGCAGCAGCATGAGGTCAGGCAGTGGCACAATGACATTCTGGAGTTGGCAAAAACAGGAGTAGGCCACAGAGTGGCACAATGACTGAGAGTGGAGGTCACGGCGGCAGCAGCATGAGGTCAGGCAGTGGCACAATGAAATTCTGGAGGTGGCAAAAACTGGAGTAGGCCACAGAGTGGCACAATGACACAGTGTGGAGGTCACGACAGCAGCAGCATGAGGTCAGGCAGTGGCACAATGACATTCTGGAGGTGGCAAAACAGTAATAGGCCACAGAGTGGCACAATGACACAGTGTGGAGGTCACGACAGCAGCAGCAGCATGAGGTCAGACAGTGGCACAATGACATTCTGGAGGTGGCAAAACAGTAGTAGGCAACAGAGTGGCACAAATACACAGTGTGGAGGTCACGGCAGCAGCAGCAGCATGAGGTCAGACAGTGGCACAATGACATTCTGGAGGTAGCAAGACAGTAGTAGGCCACAGAGTGGTACAATCACACAGTGTGGAGGTGACGGCAGCCACAGCAGTAGCATGAGGTCAGGCAGTGGCACAATGACATTCTGGAGGTGGCAAAACAGTAGTAGGCCACAGAGTGGCACAATGACACAGTGTGGAGGTCACGACAGCAGCAGCATGAGGTCATACAGTGGCACAATGACATTCTGGAGGTGGCAAAAACAGGAGTAGGCCACAGAGTGGCACAATGACAGAGTATGGAAGTCACTGCAGCAGCAGCATGAGGTAAGACAGTGGCACAATGACGTTCTGGAGGTGGCAAAACAGGAGTAGCCCCAGGAGTGGCACAATGACACAGTGTGGAGGTCCCTGCAGCAGAAGCAGCATGAGGTCAGACAGTGGCACAATGACATTCTGGAGGTGGCAAAAACAGGAGTAGGCCACAGAGTGGCACAATGACAGAGTGTGGGGGTTTCGGCATCAGCCACAGCAGCAGCATGAGGTCAGACAGTGGCACAATGACATTCTGGAGGTGGCAAAACAGTAGTAGGCCACAGAGTGGCACAATGACACAGTGTGGAGGTCACGACAGCAGCAGCATGAGGTCAGGCAGTGGCACAATGACATTCTGGAGGTGGCAAAACAGTAGTAGGCCACAGAGTGGCACAATGACACAGTGTGGAGGTCACAACAGCAGCAGCAGCATGAGGTCAGGCAGTGGCACAATGACATTCTGGAGGTGGCAAAAACAAGAGTAGGCCACAGAGTGGCACAATGACAGAGAGTAGAGGTGACGGCAGGAGCAACAGCATGAGGTCAGAGAGTGGCACAATGACACAGTGTGTAGGGTGACCGCAGCAGCAGCATGAGGTCAGAGAGTGGCACAATGACACAGTGTGGATGTCACGGCACCAGCAACAGCAGCAGCAGAATGAGGTCAAAGAGTGGCACAATGACAGACTGTGGAGGTGGGTGACAATACCAGTCCCTGGTAAAGATGGTTGGTGGCAGATGGAGAAACTGGCAGCAGATGTGTGGCATCAGGCGGGTGGCGGCATCAGAATAGTGGCTGAGGCAGGTAATTTGAACCAAGACTCATTTCTCACAGTTTGGGTGAGGCGTCATGGCTGATGCAGTCAGACGCCTAAGGCATTGGTGTGTGGAAATCCTGGCCGATCCACGCCTGATTCATCTGGACAAAGGTCAGTCGTTCCACATTTCCCGGGGACAAGCGGGTTCTCCTTGGGGTAACGATGGCCCCCACTGCACTGAACACCCGCTCTGATGCCACACTACTGGCTGGGCAGGACAGCTTCTCCACTGCAAACTCGTCAAGTTGCGGCCACACATCCAGTTTGGCTGCCCAGTAGTCCAGCGGATCTTTTAACTGGCGTGGCAGAGTGCTGTCCAAGTAGGCCACCACCTGTTGGTTCAGGGACTGCTCCAGATCCTGCTGCTGCTGGCGACTACCCTCCTCACTAGGCGGGTGAAAGAAACTGCTCATCAGTGACTCCAGACTTAGGTTGCTGCTGATGGAGCTGGTAATGCTCCTCCCCCCCCCCCCCACCTTCCCCCAGCAGTCGTGGCAGTAGTACGTGAGCGCTTAAGAAACCCCCGGTCAGAGGAGGGACAATGCCGCACATAGGCAGCGGCCAACTGACTATGGAGGATTTCCCTATAGTATTTGAGTTTGTCCTCCCTCGCAGCAAGCTGGGGAAAAAGCCCCCCAAATTTTGGGGCCGGCCCGCGAAGGGGCCAATAGGGGGGAGAGCCAGAAGTCTCCCTCTGTCGGAAAGCTGACTAGTCGGGGGCCCGTCCCCCTAGCCAGGGAAATCAGCATGGCCCGGGGGTCATCTGCACAAGTAAAACCCCAGGGGGGTCCCCCCCTCCCTCTCCACTGAAAAAAGCCCTGCTTGCGATTTATCTGGCCCGTCTTCCTCAATCCATCAAACCCCCCCACTGCTCCTCTCCTCCTCTCTTTTCACCTGGGTAGAAAACCACTCATTTTACCAACAAAGCCCTCGGTTTCCCAAAGTCCTCCTCCCCAATTTTTTGTCCCCACCGGAAATCATGTTGGGCCCCGGATGTAGTCCGGCCCCCACTTTTCCCAGTCCCCCCCGCCCCGACAGAATTTTTCCCGCATCTGGGCCAGGGCATTAAGCAGTGGAAATCGTTATTCCTCCCCTAGTCCTGGTGACTGACAAATAACGTGGCCTCCCCCGAATGGGCCTCAACAAACGGCCCGGGGGTCACGCTTGAGCTGGGCCCCTGGCGAAAAATCAAAGTTTTACACCGGGGGGAAATTCCCGCCGCCGGGGTCCTCAAAAATCGTTAAGGCCTTTCTTTTTTTATACATCGGCCCCAAAATGTGCAGGGTGGGAAAACCCAAAGTGGGGAAACAAACGCATATCAGAGTGTGTTTTGGGGGGGCGGGTTTTGCCCCCTGCAAAATCGAGGAGGTGTTTTCCCGGGGTTTTGAAGGGAAAGGATGAATTTCATGCATTTTCCTGGCCAATTTTTAGAATCTTCTGAAGGGCCCGGGGGAAGACTTTTAAAACATTTTCCCCAACCAATTTTAAAAACGTGCGCCCCGCATGGCGCATGGACCTCCCCTTGGTGCAGCGCGGACACCAAGTTCCTCCCATTGTCCGTCCCCCATGGTTCCGATTTGCAGTTGCGCGGGGGAAAGCCCCACACGTTTCTTTCTGCTTTACGCGGAGCAGTTTCCTTTTCCCCTTGGGGACTTTTTTTCGCCAGGGAAAGGCCGATGTAGAACTGCGGACACCCCTGTGCCCTACCATGTGGTATGATGGACAGTACTTGTGGAAAACTGAGATGGTTTGGGGGTGGTGGAGGAGGGGGGCAACATTGGGGGACATTGGCGCAGGACCGCAGTTTGGGCAAAGTGGAGGAGAAAGCGGCGTCTCCTGTCAAAGTTTTTTGGGTGCCTTGGGGAGGAAGCACAATTTACCCAGGGGCCTTAAAAGGCAGTACTTCCCTGGGCCCTAGTTAAAAGCCCCCAACGTCCCCGCGGGTGCCGGCACCTTGGAACAAACCCCCATAACCCCCCAAAAAAATTGGGCCCCCTTTCTGTTCAAAAATTTTTTAAGAAGTGCTGGTAATGCCTTTTTGGGAAAAGAAATTACGGGTTGGGAAATCCCAACCCGGCTCCGCACAAGCCCATAATGTCCACCATTTGGAAAAGGGGGGGACTGCAGTACCAACACTTGGAAAAAAGGGGCAACGGTCAGCTGCTGCACCTTAGGGTGGTTGGAAAGCATACGTTTTCTTTTCTTCCCCTGAACGAAATGCTGGCGCCAAGATTTGTGAGGAGCAGGACAAACGGACCGGGAGATGATGCAAAGGAAACACTCCCTTCTGCAAAAGGGTGGAGCCTTGAAATGGGTGCAAAGGGAAGCGGGAACTAGCCGTTTCTGCGGCGGCAGGGTGGACCACCACAACTACCCCCTTGGGGTTTTTTTTCCCAAAGGCCCCGGGTTTGGGGACCCCTGCCCTGTTTTTGACGCAGGGCCGGTGCCCAAAGTTAGCTCCCTGGCCCGCTTCACTTTTGCCCCCCCAGATTTTACCTAAACCCATATTCGGGTCCTCCCGGGGTCTTAAACAAAGAAATGCCCCACCGCCGAAGCTATTTTCCCCCAAAAACCCCCGACTGATTTATTTTCTGGCCGCTGGGCCCCTCCGAGCCCCGTGCCCTACTTTTTTGGACCCTTTCGAAGCGGGTTTTTTTACCCCCCTGGGCCCCTTGGCTCCAGACCTCACACTGCGGGTACCCTGATGACTCCCCGGGCCCCACAACCCACCTTTCTGCTGTGCCGCTCCTTACACGCAAGCTGAAAGCCCTCTTCTCTTGACGATATGAAGCCCTTGCTTCACCCGGGTCCCAAGGGGGTCGGCCCACATCATCCTATTTTTTTTTTTCATTCACGCTGTCCCCCATCACCGGTCCCGGTATGCCGGGCTGACCCCTCACCAAAATGACCTCCAAACCACCCCCACATCTATACTTTTTCCGCCTACTGCAAGAAGCAGGGGGTTTGGCCCCCTTTCTTTACTGCCAAGTAGCTGCTGAATCCCCTCCTCAAATTTTTTCATCCTCCCCCATATAGTGGGGCTGACCCCGACCCCATAATAGATTTTCTGGCGAGGGAACCGGTTTGGGGGAGAGGCGGGTTGAGGGAAAAGGGGAGGGCCCCTGACCCCACCCGGGGCCCTTTCCAAAAAAGGGTTGTGTCTGAATTTTCCCCCCGACCTTGGCTGGAGTTTTTTCAGAAAATCCCCTCTGGGAGGAAGGGGGATGACCTAGGGCAAAAATCCAAAAACCAATTTTGGGTTTCTGAACAAAAACCCCCCGGCCACTAGATAACAGCGCAAATTTTTTGGGCCCCCCTGAGTGAAACCCCCGCGCGACGGGCCCCTTTCTGTGCTGCGACCTGGGCCGGGAATTTTTTTGCCACTGCCAAATCGCAGTTTCAGAGCCTGCCACCTCCTGTCTTTACTTTCTGTTTTGTTCTAAAATGTACGAAAACCCCCTGTTTTGATGACCCATTTTCCCGTATATATAAATACACACCCCCGTAAATTTTAACCCCCAAAAGAACCCCGTAACAAACTTGGGGAACCCTTGGAAAATAAATTGCACCCACAAATGGGCCAAAGGGAAAAAAAAGACTTGTATGTGCCGTTTAAAACTCTGTAAAATTTTTTCTGAATATAAAAGCAAAACCGGCTTAATTTAACCTTTGGGTAAGAATTTTGGGAAAAGAAAAAAAATTCTGTGGGGGTGAAAAAGAAAGTTTCTTTTAAATGAGAAAAACTGCAGAAAAAAACTTAGGTAACCCTTGGGTGTAAATTTTTTGGGGAAAAAATTGGCCCGCCAAAAAAAAACCAGCTTTTTAGTGTGTTTTCAATGGCGTGTTTTTTTTAAAGCTACACAACAAGATGGGAAAACCTTTTAATTAAAACCCCCGCTTTGTGAATTATGCTTCAGGGAAAAATTGGGCCTTTTTTGGGGTGAAATAAACTTTTTTTTTTTAGTCTCCACAGCAGTAGAACAAAGCCTTTTAATTTAAACCCCCGGTGTAAATTGCGCAAAAGAATTGGGGCAGCCAAAAAAATACCCCTTTGGGACGTGTTTCAATGATGTGTTTTTTACCTACACAACAAAGAAAACATTGAAAATTTAAACCTTAAGTTGTGAAAAAATGCTACAGGAAAAAAAGTAATTTTTGGCGGGGAAAAAGAAAGGTTTTTTTTTAGCACCACAAAAGAAAAAACAACGCTTTAAAATTTAACCCCGGAAAAAAAAAGCGCAAAAGAATTGAGCAACCACAAACTTTCCAGCTTTGTAGCGTTTTAAACGGGGTGTTTTTTTCGCTACACAACAAAGGAAAACTTTTAATTAAAAATTCGCTTGTGAATTTTTACAGGAAAAATGTATTTTTTGGCTGAAATAAAGGGGGGTTTCCCCTTTTTGTCCCCACAGCAGCAGAAAAAAACGCTTTAAATTTAAACCCCCGGAAAGTAAATTGCCAAAAGAAATTTGGGACCAAAAAAACCAACTTCGTAGGTGTTCAATTTGGGGTTAATTTTTCGCTACAAAAATTTAAAGAAAAAATTGGGAAAAAAAAATTTAAATTTAAACCCTTTTCTTTTGAATTAAAGGGTACAGGAAAAAAAGTTTTTTTTTTTGGCGGTGAAAAAGACGGGTTTTTTTTTAAGTGACCCCAACAGCAGAAAAAACGCTTAAATTTAAACCCCGGATGAAATTGCCCAAAAGAATTGCGCAACCACAAACTACCAGCTTTTTACGTTTTATCAAAAAGGCTTGGGTTTTTAAACCCAAAACAACAAGAAAAAACTTGTAATTAACCTTTTGCTTGTGAAATTTTGCTACAGGGAAAAAAGTATTTTTTGGCGGTGAAATAAACGTTCTTTTAGTCACCACAGCAGCAGAACAACGCTTAATTAACCCCTGGATGTAAATTGCGCAAAAGAATTGAGCAAACAAAAACTACCAGCTTCTTAGCGTGTTACAATGGCGTGTATTTTACGCTACACAATAAGAGAAAAAATTGAAAAAAATTGTAATTAACCTTCTCTTGTGAATTATGCTACAGGAAAAATGTATTTTTTGGCGGCGAAAAAGACTGTTTATTTTAGTCACCACATCAGCAGAACAACTCTTAATTAACCCCTGGATGTAAATTGCGCAAAAGAATTGAGCAACCACAAACTACCAGCTTTGTAGCGTTTTACAATTGCGTGTTTTGTACGCTACACAACAAGAGGAAAACTTGTAATTAACCTTCGCTTGTGAATTATGCTACAGGAAAAATTTATTTTTTGGCGGTGAAATAAACGGTTTCTTTTAGACACCACAGCAGCAGAACAACGCTTAATTAACCCCTGGATGTAAATTGCGCCAAAGAATTGAGCAGCCAAAAACTACCAGCTTTGTAGCTGACAAAAATAAACCGTCTTTTTCAACGCAAAATAATATAAATTTATTCCTTAGCCTAATTCACAGCAAAGTTAATTACAACTGTATCTTTGTTGTGTGGCGTAGAAAAACACGCAATTTTTAACACGCAGCAAAGCACTATTTGTGCGGTCAATTTTGCGCAATGAACATCCAGGGTTAATTAAGCTTTTTTGCTGGTTTTGCTGACAAAAATAAACCGTCTTTTCAACGCCAAAATATATAAATTTTTCCTGTAGCCTAATTCAAGAGCAAAGGTTAATTACAAC
The DNA here is from genome assembly GCA_025379985.1 of Phyllomedusa bahiana. NCBI lineage: Eukaryota > Metazoa > Chordata > Amphibia > Anura > Hylidae > Phyllomedusa > Phyllomedusa bahiana. The sequence continues at coordinate 31,388 of JAODAL010038209.1, forward strand.
TGTATCTCTTGTTGTGTGGCGTAGAAAACACGCAATTGTAACACGCTACAAAGCTACTATTTTGTGCGGCTCAATTCTATTGCGCAAATTTATTTACATCCAGGGTTAATTAAGCGTTGTTTTGCTGGTGTGACTGACAAAAATAAACCGTCTTTTTCCCACGCAAAATATATAAATTACTCCTGTAGCCTATTTCACAAACAAAGGTTAATTACAACTGTATCTCTTGTAGTGGGTGGCGTAGAAACACGCATTGTAACAACTACAAAGCTACTTATTTTGTGCGGCTCATTTCTATCGCGCAATTTACATCCAGGGGTTAATTAAGCGTTGTTTTGCTGGTGTGCTGACAAAAAATAAACGACTTTTTCAACGGCCAAAAATAATAAATTTTACCTGTAAGCTAATTCACATGCAAAGGTTAATTAACAAAAAACCCTGTATCTCTTGTTGTGGTGGCGTAGAAAACACGCAATTGGTAACACGCTACAAAGCTACTATTTTGTGCGGCTCAATCCTTTGTGCCGCAAATATACATCAGGGGTTAAATTAAGCGTTTGTTTTGCTGGTGAGCTGACAAAAAAATAAACCGTCTTTTTCAACGCCAAAAATATATAAATTTTCCTGTAGCTAATTCATGTCCGAAGGTTAATTAAGCCTGTTGTGCTTTTACATTTAGTAAAACACACAGTGGTTTTATAACGGACACATACAAGTTACATTTTTTTCCTGCAATTTGTGGAGCGCAATTATTATATCCAAGGGATACCCAAGCTTGTTACTGGGTTTCATTTGGAGTCAAAAACAGGGTGTATATTTATCATATACAGATATCAACATCAAACATTGTCTGTACATTTTAGAAAAACAGTATGTCAGACAGAGGGTGGCACTATCAGCACCTGCGATGGCAGTGCACAAACATTCCTGAAACCAGGCCCAGGTCGCAGCACAACAAGGGGACGTCGCAGCAGGGGTCACTGGAGGCCACAAACTGCCGCTGTCACTATCGGCCGGTGTATGTTCATCAACCCAAGGGTTTCTTGATTGTTGACTAGGTCATCCTCTTCCTCCCAGATGACATCTGACAACCCCAGACAGAGACCCGTTGGGATCCTCAGCACAACCCATAGATGCATGGCCTGGGAGCGGGTCAGCGGCCCTCACCTTGTCCACAGCCGCCTCTGTCCATCCGGTTCCCTCAGCCAGAGATCTACTATGTGGGTCTGGGCTCAGCACCACTATATAGCGAGGATGAACAATTAGAGGAGGGCAGTCCAGCAGCTTTCTATTGGCAGCGAATGTGAAATGGGGGGGCCAATATCCCCTGCTTCTGCAGTAGGCGGCAAAGTATAGATGTGGAGAGTGGCCAGGGAGTCTGTATGTGAGAGGTCACCTCGGCATACCAAGACCGGTGATGAGGACAGCAGTGACGATGGAAAAACAAATTGATGATGATTTAGCACGACCGGCACTTGGGAGCCGGGTGAGGCAAGGGCTCATCATCGACCAGGAGAAGAGGGCGTGCATCTTGCTCGTCAGGCACGACGCAGTCCAGCAAGTGTGTAGTGTGGCCGGTGAGTACCAGCAGGATAGAAGCAGTGTTGTAGGTCGGGAGGCCAAGCGGCCACGGGGTACAAAATCGCTCGAAGTCCAAGAAAGTAGCGGCACATGGGCTCAGCGAGGCAGCGGCGGCAGTAGTCCACTCGAGCGGAGCGTTTGGCGTTAAAATCCGATACTCGGCGTGTGGCGTTTCTTTGCTAAGACACCGGGAGGAGCTGAATATGTTATGTAGAATCTGTGGGCAGAAAGGGAAGCGTGGCCAGGGAGCTAACGTTGGCACCACGGCCCTGCATCCAACACATGCAGCGTCACCATCCGGTGGCCTAGATGAAACGTGGCTCAGTGTGGTGGTCCATCCTGCCGCCGCAGCAACAGCAGCAGCACGCCCAGTGCTCTCATGCCATTGCAGCAGTCCAAGCGCCACCACCTCTGCATAAGGGAGCTGTTTCTCTTTGACATCATCTCCCGGTCCAGATGCTCCTGCACCTCGCTACATCATGTCCCCAGCTCCAGCAGTCGTTCCCGAGGCGATTTTAAATAGACAACAGTATTCGTGCAAACAAACAAAGGTGCAGCAGCGGACCGTGCACCTTCTCCAAGTTGTTGGTATTGCAGTCCCCCCCTTTCCGAAATGGTGGACTACAGCACCATCCACAGAACTAATGGCTTGTGCCGACCGAGATGGAGAGTTCCAAGCCGTAACTTCTTTTCCAAAAAGGCAGTACCAGCACTCATAAATATGTAGAACAGAAGGTGGGTCAGTCCTTGAGCTTATCGGATATTTTTTCCCAAGGTGCACGCAAATCGAGGACGTCTGGAGCAGTAACTACGGTCAGGGCCAGTACATGTCTTTACGGCCCCACCCCCCCCCCTCCCCCACTGGGTGAAATGTGCTTCCTCCCAGGACACACCAACAACTTGGACAAGGAGCCGCCGCTTTATCCTCCACAATGTTCAAACAGGCTGCACCTGCGCCAATGTCCCGCCTCCTCCTCCTCCACCATCACCACAATCACAGCCCCACCAATACTGCGCCTTCATACCACATGTGTATGCACAGCGGTGTCACGCATCAACATCCTGTGCTTGCCCTCGGCGAATGAAGTCACACAGGGGAGACTGCTCGGGTCATGCGCAAGAAATCGATGTGTCATTCATCCGCGCCAACTGCAAATCGGACCCATGGTGACGGACAATGGTAGGAACATGGTGTTCCACGCTGCACCGAGTAGGGATGGTCCATGCGCCCTGCATGGCGCACGTGTTTCAATCTGGTTGTGAAAAGGATCCTGAAGTCTTCCACCGATCTTTAGAACATCTGAAAATTGCCAGGAAACTGTGCATGCACTTTATCCAAACGTACAACCATGAACACCCACCTCGAGATTGCAGCGCAGAACGGCCCTCCCTACACACTCTGATAAGCCGATGATACACACCCGCAGGACTTCCAGCCTGCACATGTGGACGCCGTAAGAACAGAGGAAAGGCCTTAACGATTTTTTGATAGGAACCAGGGCAGACAAAGTACTCCCCTTTTAAACTTTGAATGTCCGCAAGTGGCAGCACATAGCCGTGACACCTGCCGTTTTGATGAGGCCATTTGAGGAGGAGCGAACTTATTGTCATCGCCAGGACTACGGGATGAAATAACGTCATTCACTGCTTCAGTCCTGAACAGAAGCGAAAAATCATGTCTGGTCAGGGACTGGAGACGAGGCGACTACATCTCGGGCCACATGAGACCGTTGTGGACTGGAAATGGAGGAGGAGAGAGGAATTGGAGCAGAAGCATTGTCCCTGGTGAAATGATGGAATTTTCTACCCAGGTGACAAGAGAGGAGGAGCAGGAGCAGCTGGAGGATGTGGATGTAGATGAGAAGACGTGCGATGACCCCAGCCCGTGGCAGTATACAGTGGAAATGGAGCAGGGAGCCCCTTTGGAGTCACTTTGCAGGATGGCCCGCTAGCATTCTAATTTGCCTGGCTGTGACAGCCGAATAGACAGCAACCGGCAGAGGGATGACCTTCTGCTCTCCACCCTATTGACCCCCGCTACCGGTCCAAAATGGGAGCCTTTTTCCCAGCTATTGAGAGGGAAGACAACTCAAATACTATAGGGAAATCCTGCGTAATCAGTTGGCCCGCTGCTATGTGCGGCATTGTCCCTCCTCTGGCAGGTCCTGACCGGGGTCCTCAGCGCTCACCGTACTACTGGCCCACGCTGCTGGGGAAGGTGGGGGGGTAGGAGCAGTCCAGCTCCATCAGTAGGTAACCTAAGCCCCCCTGGAGTCACTGATGATGCAGCCTTCCTACAACCCCCCTATGAGGAGGCCGTCTCCAGCCAGCATCAGCAGCAGACCTGGAGCAGTCCCTGAACCAACAGGTTGTGGCTACTTGGACAGCAAACTCTGCCACCTCATTAAAGATCCCGCTGGACTACTGGGCAGCCAAACTGGATGTGTGGCCGCAACTGCCGATTTGCAGTGGAGAAGCTGTCCTGCCCGGCCATAGTGTGGCATCAGAGCGGGTGTTCAGTGCGGCGGGGGCCATCGTTACCCCAAGGGAACCCGCTTGTCCACGGGAAATGTGGGAACGACTGACTTATGTCAAGATGAAACAAGGCGTGGATCGGCAGGATTTCCACACACCAATGCCTTAGGTGTTCAGTCAGGGTTCAAACTACCTGCCTCACCACTATTCTGATGCCGCCAACCCACCTGATGCCACACATCTGCTGCCAGTTTCTTCACTGCCTACCACCATCTTTTACCAGGGACTGGGTATTGCACCCACCACAACCCTCTGTCATGGGCCACTCTATACCTCATGCTGCTGCTAGCTGTTGATGTTGCCGTGACATCCACACAGTGGTCATTGTGCCACTGTCTGACCTCATGCTGCGCTGTGGCTGCTGCCATGTCTCCACACTGTGTCATTGTGCCACTGCCTACCTCATGCTGCTGCCGCCGTGACCTCCCGCACTCAGTCATTGTGTCACTCTGTGCTTCCCTCCTGTTTTTTACCCACCTCCAGAATGTCATTGTGCCACTCTCTGACCTCATGCTGCTGCTGTGACTCCTGCCGTGCCCTCCACACTGTGTCAATGTGCCACTGACTGACCTCATGCTGCTGCCGCCGTGACCTCCGCTCTCAGTCCATTGTGCCAATTCGTGGCTTCTCCGTGTTTTTGCCACCCCAGAATGTCCATTGTGCCACTTCCGAATCTCATGCTGCTGCCGTCGTGACCTCCACACGTGTGATTGTGCCACTCTGTGGCCTAATACTGTTTGCCACCTCCAGAATGTCATTGTGCCACTGCCTGATCTCTATGCTGCTGCTGGGTTTTTCCCGTGACCTCCACCTGGTGTGAGTGGCCACTCAGTGGCCCCTTAATAAAAACTGTTTTTTCCGCCTCCAGAATTTCATTGTGCCACTGCTGATCTCCATGCTGCTGCAGTCGTGACTCCACACTGTACATTGTGCCACTCTGTGGCCTAATACAGTTTTGGCCGCCTCCAGAATGTCATTGGTGCCACTGGCTGATCTCATGCTGCGCTGTCGTGACCTCCACACTGTGTGATTGTGCCACTTCTGTGGCCTAATACTGTTTCCGCTCCAGAAATGTCATTGGCCACTGCCTGATCTCCATGCTACTGCTGTCCGGACCTCCCACACATATCATTGTGCCACTATGTGGCCCTAATACTGATATGCCGCATCCATAATGTCATTGTTGCCACTGCCTGACCACATACTGCTGCCACCGTACCTCCGCTCCTCATGTCATTGTGCCACTCTGTGGCTTCCTCCTGTTTTGCCAACCACCAGAATGACATTGTGCCACTGTCCTGACCACATGCTGCGCATGTGGCTGCTGCCCAAGTCCTCCACACTGTTGTATTGGTGCCACTGCCTGACACTCATTCTGCTGCCGCCGTGACTCCGCTCTCAGTCATTGTGCCACTCTGGTGGCTTCCCTCCTTTTTGCCACCTCCAGAATGTCATTGTGCCACTCACTGACCTCATGCTGCTGCTGTGACTCCTGCAGAGCCCTCCACACTGTGACATTGTTGCCACTGCCTTACCACATGCTGCTGCCGCCGGGACCTCCGCTCTCAGTCATTGTGCCACTCAGTGGCTTACCTGTTTTGCCACCTCAAATGTCCATTGTGGCCCACACCTCTGACCTCATGCTGCTGCTGTGGACTCCTGCCGTGCCCCAACACTGTGTCATTGTGCCGACTGCTGCCCTCATGCTGCTAGCCGCCGAGACCTCCGCTCATCAGTCTTTGAGCCATTCTGTGGCTTCCACCTGTAGTTTCTTTTTTTTTTCTTTCCACCTCCAGAGTGTCATTGTGCCACACTGCCTGATCTCAAGCATGCTGCTGACGTAACCTCCACACTGTGGTGATTGATGCACTCTGGGTACTAGCCTAATAATGTTTTGCCGCCTCCAGAATGTCATATGCCACTGCCTGTGACCACATACTGTGCAGCCGCCGTGACCATCACACTGGTGATTGGTGCCACAACTGTGGCCTAATACTGTTTTGCCGCCTCCAGAATGTCATAGTTCCACTTGCTAATCTTCATGCTGTCTGCTGTCTTGACCTCCCTCACACTGTATCAACATTTGCCACTCTGTGGCCTAATACTGTTTTGCCGCCGGCCATAATGCTCATTGTGCCACTGCCTGACCTCATAGACTGCTTGCCGCCGAGACCTCCCGCCCTCTCAGCGTCAATAGGTGCCAACTCTGTGCTTCCCTCGTGTTGGATTTGGGCCACCACCAGAATTTCATATGAGAGCCACTCCTTACCTACATGCTGCGCTGTGGCCTTTGCTGCCATGTCCTCCACTCTGTGTTATTTTGGGGTGCCACTGCCTAGACCTCAAGCTGCTGCACAGCAACCCTCTAGCCACGTGACCTCCGCATCTCAGTCATTGTGCCACTTTGGGCTTCCTCTTTGGTTTTTTTTTGCCACCTCCAGAATGTCATTGTGCCCACTCTCTGACCTCAGGCTGCTGCTCATGACCCAGCCATGTCCTCCACACTTTGTCATTGAGCCAATGCCCAGACCTCATGCTGCTTGCCCGCCGTGACCTCCGCCTCTCTAGTCATTGTGCCACCCCCCCCCATTCCCCCCCTGGGCGCTTCCTCCTGTTTTGCCAACCTCCCAGAATGTCATTGTGCCACTCTCATGACCTCATGCTTGGCCCCCAGGACTTCCTGCCGTGCCCCTCCACACAGTGTGAATGAGCCACTGCCTGACCACAAGCTGCGCCCGCCGTGACCATCCGCCTCAGTCATTGTGCCTTCTGTGGCTTCCTCCTGTTTTCCTAACCTCAGAATGTCATCTTTGTGCCACTGCCTGATCTCCTGCTGCAGTTGTCGTGACCTCACACAACTTGAGTATTGTGCCACTACTGTGGCCTAATACTGTATTGCACGCCGTCCAGAATGTCATTGTGCCCACAGCCTGACCTCAATTCTGCTACCGCCGTGACCTCCACACTGTTGAATTGTGGCCACTTTGGTCCTAATACTTGTAATTTAGCCGCCCTCCAGAAATGTCCATTGTGCCAACTGCCAGACCCAACATAGCAGCCAGGCCGTGACCTCCGCTCTCATCATTGTGCCACTCTGTGGCTTCCTCCAGTTTTGCCACCTCCAGAATGTCAATGTGCCACTGTCTGACCTCTTGCTGCTGCTGTGGCTGCTGCCGTGTCCTCCACACTGTGTCATTGTGCCACATTCTGACCTCATGCTGCTGATGTGGCTGCTGCCTGTGCACCTCCAACATTGTCATTGTGCCACTGCCTGACCTCATGCTGCTGCCGCCGTGACCTCCGCTCTCAGTCATTGTGCCAATCTGTGGCATAATCCTGTTTTGCCACCTCCAGAATGTCATTGTGCCACTGCCTGACCCATGCTGCTGCCGCCGTGACCTCCACACTCAGTCATTGTGCCATCTGTGGCTTCCTCCTGTTTTGCCACCTCCAGAATGTCATTGTGCCACTGCCTGACCTCATGCTGCTGCTGCTGTGACCTCCTCCACACTGTGCATTGTGCCACTTCTGACATGGCTCTTGCTCTCCTGTTTGCCACCATCACGAATGTCATTGTGCCACTGCCTGACCTCAGTCTTCTGCCACCGAGATCTCCGCTCTGTAATTGTGCCATTCTGTGTCTTCCTCCTGTTTTGCCACCTCCAGAATGTCATTGTGCCACTGCCTGACCTCATGCTGCTGCCGCCGTGACCTCCGCTCTCATCATTGTGCCATTCTGTGGCTTCCTCCTGTTTTGCCACCTCCAGAATGTCATTGTGCCACTGCCCTGACCTCATTGCTGCGGGAGCTCGCTGCCTGCCTTCCAGTGCCCCTACCTCAGTGTCATTGTGCCACTTCTGACCTCATCCTGCTGCTGTCATGCTGCGCGAGCCTCCAACACTTGTCATTGTGCCACTGCCTGACCTCAGCTGCGCCGCCGTGACCTCCCTCTCAGTCATTGTGCCATTCTGTGGTTCCT